>JAIPMN010019411.1:0-13559 GCA_020650975.1 Apostichopus californicus
ATTCTGCATGATGTTACCAGCAGAAAGTGTTATGGGCCGTACACCTGTTGTGATATATTCTGCATGATGTTACCAGCAGAAAGTGTTATGGGCCGTACACCTGTTGTGATATATTCTGCATGATGTTACCAGCAGAAAGTGTTATGGGCTGTACACTTGTTGTGATATATTCTGCATGATGTTACCAGCAGAAAGTGTTATGGGCTGTACACTTGTTGTGATATATTCTGCATGTTGTTACCAGCAGAAGTGTTATGGGGCCGTACACTTGTTGTGATATATTCTGCATGTTGTTACCAGCAAAAAGTGTTATGGGCCGGCCGTACCACTGTTGTGATATATTCTGCATGTTGTGACCAGCAGAAAGTGTTATGGGCCGTACACCCTGTTGTGATATATTCTGCATGATGTTACCAGCAGAAAGTGTTATGGGCTGTACACCTGTTGTGATATATTCTGCATGTTGTTACCAGCAGAAAGTGTTATGGGCTGTACACCCTGTTGTGATATATTCTGCATGATGTTACCAGCAGAAAGTGTTATGGGCCGTACACCTGTTGTGATATATTCTGCATGTTGTTACCAGCAGAAAGTGTCATGGGCTGTACACCCTGTTGTGATATATTCTGCATGATGTTACCAGCAGAAAGTGTTATGGGCCGTACACCTGTTGTGATATATTCTGCATGATGTTACCAGCAGAAAGTGTTATGGGCCGTACACCTGTTGTGAAATATTCTGCATACATTGATACAAGACAAAGAACCTTTTCTTGACGGTTGATTTCAGTTTCATGTTGAAGTTAATTATAAATTAGCTCGCGCATCTGTAACGAAACTAACCAGCCGTAGGCTTGTTTGTACCGAGCACTGCCAAGAAATGTCTTGAGCCGGTTGACCTTTAAAGATATCTTCACCTCCCATCGGCAAAGATTCAAACGCTTGTCAATTTCCTCGAAAACCAGTCATCTATAATTCATCCCAAGGATATCATTTCGGAGTCTTGAGTTCTCGATTGGCATTTCACGATCGCAGAATTTGGAAAAGAAAAAGAGGAATCGTTTGCCCTCAAAGGTCGATAGAGGGAAAAGAAATCAAAGATTCTTGATCAGAGTTGGACTATAGATCCCTGAAACCATCTCGGTGCTGAGCAGATTGATCGGTATCACACGACAGTGTGTCAATTCTTCTCCACAAAAACTGAACCCAATTATTGTCTAGAATATCACTTAAGCAGCACTTAACCAAAAGATTTGAAATGGTTTCTGTAATACAAAACTGGAAGTACATATCTTCTTGAACTTGCCCTTAAACTGACAATCTTAATATTGACTGGTTTTTGAAATTTGCTGCCGTTGTCTAGTTTCGCTCGGACTTTGGATTTGTCAATCTCATAAATGGGTCATCACTTTTCAAACCATGTCCCTCCATTCTGATTTGTGAAACTCTTAAGTATTTTATAACTTTGTTAATACTGTGTTAATTTTAATTCTGTTAGGTCAGTGATCTTTCTGTATGTTTTTTGACTTGTCATAGTAGTGTAATATTCACATGCAAATCACTAATGGATAACTTCAAACACCTTGAAAAAGTGAAACTTGACTACTGTATGTACTAAAGCTAGTGGGCTACAAATGCTATGGGATTATATGATAGGATAGAATTGAAAAAAAACCCTTAATATCATTCCTCATTTAGAAAGCTGCTGTGACAACTTTGAATACTCATTCCATTTACTATTGGTTGATTCTATATGACGTGATTATGTCTGTTGATGATCTGAGTAAGTCTGTTGATGACCTGAATATATATGTTGATGACCTGAGTATATATGTTGATGACTTGAGTAAAGTCTGTTGATGACCTGAATATAGATGTTGATGGTGTGAGTAGGTCTGTTGATGACTTGATTAAGTCTATTGCTGACCTGACTAAGTCTGTTGATGACCTGAGTATATATGTTGTTGACTTGAGTAAGTCTGTTGATGGCTTGAGCAACTCTGTAGATGACCTTAGCAAGTTCACACCAAACAGTTACATGTTACAAAAAAAATTAAAATTTGCCAGTGAAGCCATTTGAAGGAGAACATTTATGTTGCTGTTAACAATGTTGAATTTTCTTTATGGCTACTTTAAAGCCATCTGCTCTGGGCTAAAAAGTATTGGAGAGGCAACTTTTTATAAACACCCTCCACTGCTGGTGTCAAAATCACTCTACATATTCCTGGTTTGAGACAATTTATTAACTTGTATCTGTTAAATCCATCCATCTATAGGGCTTTTCTATTGTGACATTTTTATATATATATATATATATATATATATATATATATATATACATACATACATGTACATAAAATTTCAAAATAGAAAAGCCAAGTTTTTCTTACATTGAGATGTATATGCCTAAGAGGTCAACAGTCTCATTACATGCTGAATTTCTGCTAAATTTAGTTCATTAATATTTACAACATCAGACTCTTGATTCATGTAAAATCATTATGATTATTTGTTTTTTATCAGGTCATTAACATTATCAATGCAGCGCAGGAGAACAGTCCGGTAACAGTCGTGCAAGCGCTGGACAGCGTGCTGGAGATTCTCCGCTCCTCGGAGCTGTACAGCCCACAGCTCACATCACAACAAGTCAGAGATGAGGACCAGGTGACCTCTGACCTTGTCGGTGGACTTATGTCGGTGAGTCTTATTTCTGACTCATTCAGTATAAAGTGTGTCACCTGTTGTAGTTTTTTGTATCTGATTACAGCATGTAGAACTTGTCTTTAGACATAGTGATTTAAAGAGCTCTGCATCTTGAGTTGGGTTGTAAGTTTGTCTTGTTTAGCCACCCCTCCCCTTCCCTCCCCGAGCCCCTCCCCACCAAAACAAAGAACAAAACAATAAAACTAAAATTGCTAACAATCCTTTTTATCTATTTCAGAATATTTTTATGCTTAAAGTTTGTTGTTCCTGTTGTAATTTTTGGTGGAAGAAACCAACAAGTTTGAGTGTTTTCAGATTCTTTTCCTCCATTTAAAGTAGCACTATTAAAAAAGAGTTATATGGAGTATCCTCCACAATGTGTGTTATAATAATAATTTGCTGTTGTATTAAATGAACTTAGTAGATATGTTTTAGTTCTTGTCATATGTAGGCTAAAGAGCACATTTTTCCGTACCCTGCTAGTCAACCAGCAATGCACCTTGAATGGGTAGATTAATTCATATCATTGCCACAGTTAAAGGCCGGGAGTGGGAGAGGGGTGGGGGGAGGGGAGAGATAAGGTGAAGGTTATTGACATGGTTTTTTCAATATATGCATCACCCACTCCTTTATCCTTTCCCTTGTCTTGACAACCAACGGTTTTGTCCAACTATAACATGTTTGTCGATACAGAAATGAAAACTTTTATTGCATTATTAACAGAAACAGAAGTCTTGAATTGGACTATACTCATGAATTGCAAAATTCAAAATTACCAAATATCATGTGGAGGATCGAGAAAGATCTTCTCTCTACCTCGGTGTGGAATCTCACCGTGAAAATTAGCTCGAAAGACATTAAAGAAAGTGACAAAGATAGACCTACAGTGTCTGCTGCCCTCATTAAAGGGATTCTGCCTCATGAAGGCTCCTAATACAGCAAGAATTGAGGACGTGAAAGTTTACAGGAAAAGAGAAAAAAAGGAGAAAATTGTTACCATGGAGAAAAGGATCTTATCCCCTGTAGGAAATTCCATTTGTTGTCCTGTTTATCGGTGTGTTTATATGTGTGAATGCATGCTGTCCACATTTGATCTTTATTAAATTTCAAAAGTTAAAGTAAAATTTACATTAGGAGTAAATTTGCATGAATAAGACTTTTTACATCTTAAATGTCCCCCCATTTGTCCCCCACCCCCAAATGTCCCCCACCCCCATTTTGCTGTGTGTACCCTTCTGATAGGCAGTGCTGAATGTGATAGCTCACTACATGTTAGTACCTTCAACTCGAGGATGTTGTGGTCAAGTGGTTAGGCTTGCGATTGAAGGATTGCAGCACTCAAGTCCTGACCATATCATTACGTTGTGTCCTTGCGCAAGCCACTTTATCTACATTGCCTCTCTTCAACCCTGTGTAGGAATTCGGACATGTGGGGTAACTTGTAATATATAATTGTACTCCTCCAAGTTCATGGCTGAACCCTATGGGAAGTCCCCCAAGGGACCACATAAATGTGGTCCACTGCAGTGCCCCGGAAGCGACTGTTTGAATTGTGCACACTCCCGTGTGTGTGTGTGACAAGTTACCAATGACTACGAGGAGTTAAGTGTTGTAAAGTAGTGCAAGAAGGGTCTAATTGGCCTTCTACAAGACTGCAAACCTTCAACTTTAACATGATTATCTATCTGTCCATCATCAATTTATTCTTCACATACACCCAAAAAAAATGACTAAGAAAAGCTCTGTGCTCAGAGATTCTTAGACTGTACTCAGCTGTCACTAATACAGTATATATGCATTGGGTGTAAATGTATATAACGTTGATATTATATATAATGCACTTTGTAGGTAATAGATATATTTTGCACTGTAAATAGGCTTTCAGTTATTGGTAGACTGCAGTTCTATGCTTTGTGTTTTGTTTTTCCTGTTTTCCCCCCTCTTCATCTTTTTATCCCTAATTTCTTCACCTACCTACTCCCCACATCATCCATCGCACACATCATTCCTATCCTGCATGGCACCAACATCCACCACCTGTCGTCAACGGTACGAAACCCCCCCAAAAAATTTGGCTGCGTCTGATTGGCTGAAAAATGACTGCCGCCATCTTGTATTGTTGCTTGATGGTTTTGACTGTACAGAACAATGTGAGTGCTAGTATGACATCACTCAACTCTCAACAAGTAAGTTCACAGCGTTAATTCTTTGTTTTACATTAAATTGTTGATAAAATGTGTTTTGCACATTTGGCTATATCGATCAATGAGTGTTTTTTGTTGACAAGTTGAGCTTGGGATGATTACAGAATTGCCAACCAAGCCCCTCTAGAGGTGTCAACTGGGAGATTTTGACGGGAAATGAAATTGGGAAAAAGATTAGCCTGCATCCCAGATACAGTAGGTGCCTGGAACCTGGGGATTTTACGACACATCCTTAACAGACAGATAGATCGTGTAGTTTTGGCGCAACCCCCTGTCAATTAATCTCCTTATAATTTGTTTTGCCAGTAAATTTGAGATTTTTGCACGTTTAGACTTGGGAATCCCGCCAGGAGATACATAACGATGTTAGTCTCAAGGTAAAACCATGAGAGTTTGGCAGGTGTGCCATTAACTTAAAGCTCACTTTTGTAATAATGAATCTTGTAGCCAGCTATTGTCGGCAAACCTTTTACTCTCTTCATAATAGTTTAGTAAGCAATGATAATACATCAAATTGGAAATTAGAATTAAATGGCAGTTTTTGTGCACCACTTAAAAAATAAATAATAAATCTTTGTTGTTGAATTCATACTTGGTATGTACATCCCCCTTGGCGATTACAAGAACCTTATTAAAATTGGTGGATGTCAAAGGTCATTGCCATAGGTCAAATTCTAATAACATCGTAAACACGATAACTCAAGAAGAACATCTTTCTTGGACTTCATACTTGTTATGTTGATACAGCTTGTTGTAAGAACCAAAAACCTTATTTTGATTCAGTTGGAAGAAGTCAAAGGGTCATTTGAGGCCGACAGAGGTCAAAGAGTGAAAACTTTGTAGACAAAAGTCAAAAGGTGCTGCATGGGTACAGTTCATGCGTGGTATGTAGCTCCCCCCCCCCTTGGTGAGTGCAAGCATCCTATTGAAACTGGTAAATGTCAAAGGTCATTTCAGATCAAAGAAGCTCAAAATCTGAAAACCCTGTGAACATGATAACCCTTAAAGTAAGGGTTGGATGATCGTCATACTTGATATGTATGATCCACCATATCGAGTACAAGAACCTACCCTATTCTTTTCTGTGAAGGTCAAAGGTCATTCGAGGTCAGAAATTGTTGAAAGAATGTATGAGAATATAAGGGTTGGGGAAGAGTCAATCTATCCCCTTCTTGCTAAAAAGGTCCCAAACATGAACCTTTGCTATATTTACATTTTTATGCTTTTTTTTTTCTTTCTTGCATGTCAGGAATATTTAAGGGAGTAATTTGGAAATGACTCTGCACCTGCTATTGGGTGAAATTATCAATTTTTCATGTTATTTTATCATTTTCATGTATTGTTTACAGTTGATATTTTAGGCCTGCCCCACCCCCCCCCCCCTCTAGCTCCTCCACCCTGTCCTCAAAAACTACTTACAGACTTGTATACAATGCATGTCGTGATAAATACGTTTCCTCTCCTCTTCAGCATGCTTGCTTTCTCAACAAGAGACGGATGTCTGGGCCAGAATGCTCGGGCGTGAAAAGTAAGTCAGTTATAATTTCAGTGTATTCATGACGACAGTTGCATGTTAAAATACCTCCATCATTGTACCTGTAATTTCTACAATGTCAAGATTTTTCAAAATTAGAACTATAACTTATGTCGTCATGTAGATTAGAGATTTAAGTTTTAATGTAATTATTCACATAGGTAGTAGGGTTTTAATTATGCCCGGTTACCTTCTTGAAGTTTGTAAAATTAATTAACACCAAAAATTGATTAAATTCCGCTTTCCTCACTTTTGTGTTTTTCGATTTGTGGACTGGAGATCCTTCATATTCTCTTTTGAAGTTTTCCCAAGAATGTTTGACAAACAGTACCGAGAAATTGATCATTACAATGAAAGCTTAGAAACATACAAAATATTGTGCAATTTCCGGGCTACATTTTGTGTGCGTGTATGTTTATTGTATGTTTGTTCAGGTATACTGTTTGTTGTTCGTGTAAGGATTCCGAGAGGATTCCGCCATCATCGTCATCATTATCAGAGGCTTAATTATAAATGTGCGTTGGATGATTCAGTGTGCATTGCCTTAACCTAATTAACGCATATATTGTGCTGTTTACACCAGCTGTCGGTATAGCTGCTTCATAAGTACAAACAAAATTCCATTCGACAAGACCCGACGGTAATCTATTTGCCATAGCACGAATATTCCACTATTATATATCCGTAGACATAAAAAGGGAAAAGATATATGGAGTGCACGCTCACTTTAATATACAATGCTCCCGTAGTTCACCATAATCGTCGCTTCGTGAAGTCATCTAGAACTGGCATTTAATCTCCGATATACATCCGCAGGCAATATGATAAATCCTCTCTGGAAATATTCAAATTTATTCGGCTCGGTAATCTGGCGACGGACTGTTATTTTTCTCCTTCAGAGTCACCTGATCCCAGGGATGTGGAATTGCATATCTTCATTAGTCAAATATATTTGTCTGCTCGGGCTTTATCTACGCAGGGGACATGTCTACCAAATGTCCGCATTAAACGTGCCCCGCGAGTTTCTCGCTGTAGAACTCGCATATTATCCATTAACTAAATTGGTTTATTACGTCGAGACACATTCTTTTAACGGTTTGTCAATGCTAGGTTGTCCCTGAGGTGTATTTTGCATAATCTTTAATAACCCATTATTTTTGTTGAGGAAGTTTGGAGTTTTCCTTAACGTATCGATCTTCTCTTGTAATGTCACTTTTCAAGGTAATTCTTTGTCAGTCAATCGTAAACTTTAAGCCGTCTTTGCGTCAAATCTATCGTGGAAGATGTGACAACATGTCATATGAATATTATGATCAATGTGGTAACCCCCTTCTTATATTCTGATTCTAAAACAGATCAACAAAGTTAGACATGGAAATTAGATTGTATCGTGTCACAGAAAGTTTTTTTTTTAAAGTTTGTGTTAATACTTTTGTTTAATACATAATCTCACTACATTTGTGTCTCCATTGTTCACCGGAGTGCAGTTTATTAATAAAGTAAAATTAGATTTTGGATTTTCCTTGTCAATTTTTGGCAAATTTTACCCAAACCTTATTCACAATACAGCTTTACAAATGATCAAACAGAGAAATGCTTCTATAAATTTTTTCACTATCTGAAATCGAATTAGGGAGCAAATTTAATAGATATTTTTTCAATTCTAAAAAAAAAAATTTGTTTTAATACTAATCACATGTAACAGGGAATTGAAACAACTTTTTCTTGCATCCTTTGAAATGAAACTTGACTAAAGTGAAGCTAATGATTTATAGTGTTCATTGTGAAGACAGCTCTGCCATAGTTTGGTGATAAGGTTTATCTCCTTTTTACGTGAAACAGAAGTGCACTACTTTCCTCAAATTCTTAAAACAGCATATTGGAATTTTTTTATTTGACAAATAGTTTCTATTGTGATTCAAGAGCTGTGATTTCCTTCAAATCATTAACTCATGTTTTTTTTTTGTGACAATATATTGTGGTTTTCATTTCCAATGAAAGAACCTTTGTCAGGCGAGATAATTTAATGCCGACTTGGTGGATGTTTGTTTGTTTCATTTTAATATATTGTTATTGAATATGATTCAGTTATTTCTACTTTTTTATTGTTTTTTATGGACATTACCAATATTGGTATCGTTATACTAGGATATTAATCCATTAAAATCTTGGTTTTCGACTTAAACAACCACATTAGTCTTCCATAAAGATCATAGATAGGAAGAACAATGCTCATGAATTTGAGTAAAGTTATTTGGTTGAACATTTTGTCAAAAGTTGAGATAAAGTTGAAATAATGAACAGCAAATATCTAATCCTCTTATCTTAAAAAATTATATGAAGTAAAAGAATATGAAGTCAGTTGTTTGTAGAAGGCTGGCATGTTCTCATCTTTCTCATTGAAAGCATTTCAGTCATAATTTACCTACTGTATGCTGATTCAAATATTTTTTTTACAGAGATTGGCATCTGCTGTTGCCAGATACCTAATAAAATATGCTGACATTTACAACTAACTTCAAAATAGTATATTTGTGAGAAAACTTTCCGTGCTGAAATTGCTATATTTTTTCTTCTTAATACACTCCAATATATTGATGCAGAAAAAGGGGTAGCATGCTGTACCATTGCACAATCATTTAGGGGATATTCTTCATTTTGGCATAATTTTTACAATTGTTAAAAGGATGTCAAAGTAATTTATAAAGTATATCCCACACAGTTAAAAATGAACACATTAGTCTAATTCCCATCTTGATAGCTCGTTCCTTTGCTGATGTATGAAATATTAAATACTTATCCATTTTATTCGGATAAGTACATTTGTGCAATATTTATTTGTGATGTTATACAAGGACGACAAACCAATCTTTTGTCTGTCACATTTCTAACCGATGCAAAATGGCGACCCAATTGAAATCACCATTCATATTTGATGAATTGAATTGTTTTCCAAGGTCATGAAATCATTGCAAAGTTTGAAGAAAAAACTAAAGCAGTTGTTGTCGTTGTAGTTCATGCATGACATCATAGGTTATTGCTCAAATGCGTTTTGTCCAAATGAAGTGAATAAGTTACCATGTCAACGGCAAAGAAAAAAATAGCTATCAGGTGGCATTTGTGTCAATGTGCTCTTTTTCTTCAATATATTTATTATTTTTATATCTCACCGTTCGTTATCATCTCTTGTCCGACAGATGTGAATCTCCCACCTCCTGCGACCCCTCCGACTCACCTCAGCCAGGCACCTCAGGAAGTACAGAAGATATTAGAAGGGGAACATATGTGGAACTTTAACATTCTTCAGTTAGAGAGACTCACAAATCACAGGTTAGCATTGCAGAGTATATTAATTATCAGGGTATTCTTGACAAGGAGGTATGGTGGAAGGGAAGAGGAATATGGTGGGCGGGGGTGTAATAATAATTTTTTTTGAAATAATTGTGAATAAGACCTCGCTGTGATTGTAGTAGCCGTTACACATACTTTTCTTCAACGTTCTCAGGCCTCTGACATATCTCGGCTTGAAGATATTCAGCCGTTTCAACGTGTCCAGCTTTCTCGGAGTCTCCGAAGACGTGCTTCGCAACTGGTTACAAGTCATCGAATCAAACTATCATAGTTCCAATCCCTACCACAACTCAACTCATGCTGCAGACGTTTTACAATCCACTGCTTACTTTCTTCAAAAAGATCGGTTGAAGGTATGGTCACATCTCTCTCCAAGTTTTAATAACGAAGCGCCTTGCATTGATTGCCATATTAATAGTGGTGTTATCAAACCTATGCAACATTATTCAAAATAAACTTTCTCAAACTAGCAAGTGGCGGATGACTCTCTTCAGATGTAAGAAACTTTATCTCTCAGATACTTAAAACCTTTTTCTTGTGTGATCGATAAATGGTAAAAAAAAATCCAAACTTTCCACACGTTTTCTTTTTTTATTAATACTCTTGCTTCCTCATTTTGATAGTCGACTGGTTCGGTTAATAATTGAATTTCTTTAATACGAGATGCAATATAGTATTCTTACCTGCAGTGTGAAAAATTAGTCGCCAAAGTCTCAAACGTCAGAGCTAAAAGCTGTTTTGACAAGCAGCGAATTACAGTCAATTGTGTCAATATCATGCAAGAACTGTGTCATAGAGAGATGCCTCCTTATATAACTGTTTACTCTAGACCCCTTATATCCATCCACTTCGGTGATTCCATGATTAACTAGTTGGAAGCATCGGGTGTTACACAAGTGTCGTATGGTCGGGAATGCTTGTAAATGTCACCACCGTTGAAGTGGACTCTTGTACTAGCCTCTTGAATGATCCATAAATGTCAGTGGTTAATATGAACCAATGCTATTTGAAGTAGTGCTTCACTTAAGAGATGCACCTTTGCATATTTTGTGGTTTTAGAGTATTTTTATTGTTTTCTTCTCGTAATCTCTTGAATGATTTTATGATCTCGAGTAATGTTTTCCTTTGCAATAAATTGTTAAGGTCACAGTTATATCAACCAATCTGTGTTGTGAGTGTGTAAGGGATGAATCATTTACTATAAAACATGCTTTGTACTTTTTTCAAGCACAAATTCCTCCTCCTCCTCCTTCTCCTCCTCCTTCTCCTCCTCCTCCTTCTCCTCCTCCTCCTCCTTCTCCTCCTCCTTCTCCTCCTCCTTCTCCTTCTCCTCCTCCTTCTCCTCCTCCTTCTCTTCCTTCTCCTCCTTTTCCTCCTCCTCCTCCTCCTTCTCCTCCTCCTCCTCCTTCTCCTTCTCCTCCTTCTCCTCCTTCTCCTCCTTCTCCTCCTTCTCCTCCTTCTCCCTCTTCTCCTCCTTCTCCTCCTTCTCCTCCTTCTCCTCCTCCTTCTCCTGCTCCTTCTACTTCTCCTCAGACTGGCAGTAATGATGTCGGTATGTAAAGATAATATTGCAAAGAAGTCAAAGAGGATACCGGATGAGAATCTGGATAAAAATCATTTACTCCTGCAATGCAAGATGTCTTCATCTACAGATCTAGATACATATCTTACCCTACCTAGCAGAGTTTAACATTCCGACTGACACAGTCCCCAGGACGTACATGGCACATTTCTGTTGAATCAATAAGTACTTTGTGTGTAGGTGTATGCTTTACCTCTTAATTAATTCTCCTTTTCCCAGAATTGTTTTGAACCAGCTGATCAAGTGGCTTCCTTGATAGCGGCGATCGTTCACGATGTCAATCACCCGGGGAGAACAAACTCATTCTTGTGCAATGCCGGCAGTGAGCTTGCGATACTCTATAACGATACGTGAGTATATTCTCAAGATTCATTTTTTGATGAGATGATCATTTTGTATGTTTGGTATAATATATGGTAATACAGTGGTCACAGAGAACAAAATTGGATCTCATAATCGCAGATATTTGAAGAGCACTTCAATCTTTAAAAATTGTCATTTTTAACAAGATGTTGAACATAACAATACCTTAGTGAAATCTGTTCATGTTAGTGTTAGTTGCGTACATTTCTAAGTTAGCAAAATATTCTTGATTGGTTATGTTATATAGCATTTAAACACTGTATGCTAGTAAATAAACATGTTCGAAACTTGACTTACAATTAGCTATAATTTCATTGCTGTAGATTTAGGGGGTATTCACAAACTTTTAATCCCACGACCCACGGTCTTGCATGAGAAGTGATCAATTCTTTTTTAGCAATTTCTTTCTTAGCAATTCAATTAGACACCCCACGCCTTTCCCTCCCTGTCCCAACCCCTCAGAATTTCCTCAGAATGCATGAAAATTCAGCTTTGTAGACTGCTCCACCACGAGCCATTGAATACTTCAAATTATTGCCTCTTACTACATTCTTGAATCATTAAGTACTTCAAAAGTTTTGTGAAGTAACACTGTTTGCATATATCTTAGTCGTAAAGTTAACAAGTTATTTCTTCATGTTAAATCTTTTACACCTTAATATTTCATCCAAACTTTCTTCTGATTCTAGGGCTGTGTTGGAAAGTCATCACTCTGCTCTCGCTTTCCAGTTAACAACCCGAGAGGATAGCTGTAACATCTTTAAAGAGCTAGATAGGTGAGCCATTTATTGTTACCATAGCAACTGTTTCTCTACACACATAGATGATGCAGGTTAGCTCAATCTTCGGTGTAAATCTACACTCTAGCTATTTCGGGTTTCTGTAGCTTTTGTTTGTTTACTCAGACCAAGCCATATAAAATATTTACATAAACATTTGTACTGCCACCTAAAATAATAGATATCTGTGTTATACAAGCATTAAATTGGTTGCCCCAATAATTAGCAAGCAAGGTAAATATAAAAAACAAAAGATGGTTTGTGTCCCATGAATTTCAAGTAGTTTTTGTTTCTTCTCCAAGCCTTATGCCCAATGTTATCATTTCTGATATACTTTTTGAAACACTAAAACAGCAAATGGATGTTTACCGGGCACTTGATCTTTCCTTATACGGTCGAGTATGGTCATACCAGCCCGTAGCGAATTGAACAAATGTAAAATCCAAATAAAGAACTGGTTTAGTATAGTTTAGTATTTTCCAAAGGGTTACAGAAGCTCATTTGAAAACTCTATCCGTAAGAAAATGTTGGAGGAACACTGGTGTTACATCAAGCAGTTCTTGTATTGATCATGGGATGCATTCCTGCTCAGGTGCTGTCACTTTAACATTCGCATCTGATCTCTCATCCAAGTAGACATGCATGCGGATTTGTGATTTATGTTGCTGTTACGGGAATTATGCATGTATAATCCCACATTGTGCATATTTTATGAGCCTAGGTACAAACAGACGTCGAGCTGGCTTTTAGCCAAGTGTGGCTCATGAAACATGCAAAGATTGTCTTATTTTGTTTATGATTGGTCGACATATGGCTGAATGCCAAGGACAAGGAAAACCCAACCAAGGCATGATTCAGTAGATTATGTCTGAATACTTTTACATGACTCCTTCAGAGTGACACAAATTTATAACCCAACTCAATATATCAGCTGAAAGGGATATGTTCTGGAAGATTATTCATCACCTAAAATGCTGCCAATTTTTGAATGATTAGGTCAAAGTCACAACTTTCTTATCATTTTGAATAGCAAAATGTATATAT
>JAIPMN010019412.1:0-11754 GCA_020650975.1 Apostichopus californicus
TGCAAGTGACTTGCAGCAATTTCAATAATTGCAGCAGGTTTTATAACTGGTAGCAAATTCAAATATTGATTCCTTGCTGGAGGGGACAGAATGTTTGGGATGATGATTGCAGTGTGTGAGACACCTGCTTGTATAAACAAATTCAAAAGTTCATGGTGGGTTAATGTCATGCTTGGTATGTGGATCCTTCCTATTGTGGTAGATGGATCCTTCATATGGAATACTAGCACCCTTTTCTTTTCTGTGAAGGTCAAAGGTCAACAGGGGTCATAGTCTGAAAACCTTGTAAAAACGATAGCTCAAAAAGTGCATCTTTGTTAAAATTCATACTTTTGTATGTAGATACTGCTTGCTGAGTGCAAGAACCCTGTCGAAATTAGTAGAGGTCAAAGGTCATCAAAAGTCAACAGAGATAAAAGTGTGAAAACTGTCAGCATAATAAGTCAAAAAATGCTGCTTGGTTGCAGTTCCTACTGGTATGTAGCTCTCCCTTGATGAGTGCAAGTATGCTATTGAGACTGGTAGATGTCAAAGGTTGTTTGAGGTCAACCGAGCTCAAAATCTGAAAAAATCTGCAACATAATAACCCTTAAAATAAAGGTTGGATGAATGTGATACTTGGTACGAACGATCGAATGATTTGGTACAAAAAGCACCTTCTTTTCTGTGAAGGTCATATGAGGTCAAAGTCTTTGAATTTTGTAAGCATGCACCTGAAAACTCAAAAGGTTTTACTTTGTTCAAGTTCGTTCTAGGTTAATATAGATCTGAAAATCACGTAGACATTGTACCGACAAAACTAAAGCTTGGATGATGAACTTCTTACTTGATAGGCAGGTCTGCATTTTGTGCAAGAATCTTGCCGATCACTAATGGTCAACACATAAGAAACTTGTTTTGTAGTGTTTCTGTTTAATGTTCTCATACAAAGTGTGTCAAGTTATCACTCAGCCAACTGGCTTTCTGGTTAATCTGATCTTTGCAGAGTTGTTTCCTTTGATACACACCAGATATAAAATGGCGGAAAGACAAAAATTACTATCAGAAACTGACATAATTATATAAAAATTAACCCCTTTACAAGCACCAAAAATTTCTTGGAAACGAAGAGGAGAGATTTTAAATATTGTGGATGATCTATGGTCTCCTTCGTTATGAAGAAATTAAAATAAATAAGATTTTACAAAGAAACATACTACCAATGCAGCCATACTTTGAGGACGATCTTCTTTCTTTGCTGAATTCTACCAATTATTCTTTTTCAAAGACTTTTTTCTCTCTGTAACAATTGTGAATACAAATGTGAATACAAATGTGAATTGTTGATCTCAATTTTGTTTACAGTCTAAAAGAAATTTTAGAATTTGCAGAGGACATGGAGATAGATATTCCACTATATTGGACTTACTTGGGCGAAATCATCGGAGCTATGGCTGCCGAAGGGGCCACCAACTTTGCATTCCTCCGAGCTGTGTTCCAAAAAATTCCCAGGGAAGGTAAATCGGCCGAGTGCATGGCTGAGATCCTGAAGGCTGGTGTTAATTTAACAGTGAGTATAGACTTTGTAGATTGAAGACTTGGTGATGAATTGAGAGACAAATATTGGTTTGTGGAGAGGATCGAGTGATTAATGTCATCATAGATGTTACAGATGAGGACAGTGTGATGTGTATTTACATTGTATTATCAGTAGTTTACAGTGCAGTATCAGATCAGTATGAAGAACATTCTACACCTACAAACAGGCGTGATCTTTTGCCGCGAATTCGCGGAATATCCGTGATTTCTTTCCTACCTCGGGACAAAAAATAATATTATCCTAACACACTGTAGCATATGCAAACTGGAGCCTATACCGCAATTTTTGCAAAGTTCTGTGATTTTTTTTTTACCCCAGGCTCATCCCTGTACAAAATAATGTCCTTCTACCCTTTAGATGTTCCCTGCCATAGCAGTCCCCATCACTATCTCCCCTCTCTCCCATGCCCCTTCACACACCCTCTCCAATGATCGACTGATAGCTGACTGTATGTACAGTAAAAGAAAACAAATTGTATGCTATTGACATTCCAGTACTATTTCAGGACAGTTTAAGTTTTAAGTTTCAAAATGAAAAGTTTTGCTGTTTTAGTTTGAAACTTGCTATCAACGTGATGTCTCAGTCAATATGAGATGACATTATGAGATATGTTAGGTTGATGCGTGAGAGTTGTGAAAATAGACTTTCTTTATGGGATCATATGGGACTCACACCAGAATGCATGGAGATTAATTGTAATGGTTCTTTCCCCCTCAACAGAATGAGACACATATGGCCAAAATATGGAAAACATCTAATTTCACCTGGAGTCTATTTTTACCTTCCGGAACGAACATCCAGGAATTTGTTAAGAATAAGGTAAGTACTATTTTGAATTCAAAGAATATACTCCATGGTCATGTCAGGTCCCCTACTCGCATCCACTAGTCCTGCCTTTGCTCTCCCATGTACCTTCCCCCCCCCCCCACATTTATAAACAATATATTAATTACCGGGTTTCATCAATTAAATAAGACAAACAAGTTAGTTTGATTTTGATGTTCAGTGTGCACGTTTATTGTCGGTCAATTGTGTACGTTTATTTTTGAAACTATTACATAGGTAATTGCCTTTTAGAAAGTCATTCAGAAGTTTTGATACAGTCAGGCTGACATTGGTGTATATTAGATGTCAGTCGATCAATCAATAAATCATTAAACGAATCAAATAGTAATTTCAGGTAGTTTGCATTGTAAACCATTGTTTTCACTACTGGTGGGTAAAAATTCATTGTAGGTTTATTATTTGTTGGTTTTGTATTTTGTTTACAGAAAGTATCATTCACAGAGCAGCCAGTAGAGAGAGTATCACAGAGCACCCCTAAGGAAGAGACGAGGATAGGAAACTTCCAGCGGGATCTAATCCTTCAATCCCAGAATGAAAGTCTTACTAACGATGTAGTCTTTGACTTCATCGAGGTGAGTGAGCTTCACCATTCAGATTGCATTCAAGTTAAATGAATGACATTGTGTTTGAGAATGGCACAGGAACAATTTCCTTTTTCTTTTTCCTTTGGCAAAGAAGGTAAAACCACGATTGTTCGAGCTGTGTTCGTGCTTGTACAGGACGAAAAGGGCCGCCTTTTAAGGAAACTAATGCATGTTCATAGAGTCATATCTGACCTAATGGAAAATGTATGGATATTCATGGAGAGGTGTGTTACCTTAGGGAAACTATTCATATGCATGGAAACATGTCTGACCTTAAGGAAAAAGAACTCAATATTATTGTTTAGCAGTAGTATATACTAGCCAAAAACGCTAACAAAGTGAAATTATGCCAAAATACCTTTTTCTTTTTTTGCAATGATTAAGCTCTTATATGGTGGCATGGATGTTTGGTGCCATCTCTCTCGATTATTAAAAACATGTTTGAAAATAAGATTCTCCTAGTAATAGAAACGGGTTTTGCGATTGTCTCATACAGAAATCAATTCCACCAGATGTGAGGAAGACCAAGGAATTTATACGTGCCTTAGTGTCAGCTGTGTGCTTTGGAGCTGTAAAAGGTAAGTAACTTTATGTGAGGAAAGGAGAAAGTATTACCCCTCCCCCATCCCCATCAAACCGAAGCTCAACCATGAATATTCAAAGCCATGCCTAGAAAACAATGTTACAATAGTGTCACCTATATGTGTTGTGTTGTCAAGTCTTTATGTAGTTTATGTCAGGTCTGACTTTACTCCGCAGTCTAAGTGTAGTTTGTGCATATTCTTGTGGGCTCATCGGAATCAATTCGTTACTTGTTTGAGAAATTACCAGATCTGTCTCGGACTTCCCACTGTTTACCAGAGTGGAGTATTACTGACGGAACGGTTACTCTTTGGATGAAAGGATTGGTTTGCGGCTTTTCATGGTCTGGCTGATTTTAAGACTGGTTGTGAAAGAGCAGAAAAGAAAATTGATTTTGGAACTGCAACCAACCTCGTTGCCAATTTCCTTCTTTGTTTTTACCTTTTAGGGGAAGGCACAAATAGTAGGGGTGACCATGAGTTACTGAAGAAAAGATCAGTCTTGATGCAGAGGTATATTGACAGTGACGCCAAACTAGAATTACAAGCTCTCTTCGCAGTCCAACATTTGAATTACAGTCTAGAAAACCCACCAGGTGAGTTTTAAACAAGTTTGAACTTCAGAGAAAGTTATTGAAAGTTGTTCCAGCAACTGGCTGCCTTCATTTTGCTCCTAGTGGTAAACTGTGTTTTATTTTTACTAAAACCTTGTTATATTTGCAAGTGATTAATTACCTGTTAATCTTACTAACAGATCTATAAAGATAAATCTATTTGGCTGTTCCATTAATGAACAAGTCTATGCACCGTTTAGTGCATATGGAAACATTTTTAGGCCACACATTCGTCGGACACTTTTATCTGCTGTTTAATCTTTAACTTTTTTGTATTGATTTTTATGCATGAGTTTGTTGTTGCATTTGTTGATTTTGGTATAATAAGGTGAAAGAGAATGTCTTTGGGTCCTTTATCCTTCCTTTAATTGTAGAGTATAACACAGTAAGATTGCAGCTTATCCATTGCAAAGGCAGCAATAGAGGATGTTGTTAAAGATGGCACTCGTTTGGAGCTAGGATCGGTACTATGGTGTTAACCACGTTACCTCTATTGTTGTTGTGAACTTGAATTTGTGCCATCAAGTTAGAGTTCTTGTAGGATGACAGGTTCTGCTGTGATGTTAACATCATCTTTTTCTTTCCTTAGGGCTTCTACGCTTGTACTTTGATGTTCTGTACGACAAAGACGTCATCTCTGAAGAAACAATCTACTCTTGGAGGGATAGCGACGATGCAGCGGAGAAAACGGGGAAAGGTATCGCCTTGAAATCAGTAACCAGCTTCTACACTTGGTTGGAGGAATCAGACCCTCCGTATTAATGGTGACCGCGAGTAGCTTCAGTTGAAAGATGTCATTGTATGTAAATCTACGAGCCTTATTTTTCAATTGAGGTACGAAGCAACCACCAAGCCATCCTTGTTTGCTGAACATTTTTATTTGGCTGCGGGGATTACGCAGTATTCGCATGAAGTATTTTCTACAAATTCTCCAATTACCTACGTAACCGCTTGTTTGCCTCAAAGTAACTAAAGATCTAAGATTGTGAGACAAAGAAGAATGTACCTCCCCCAAAAAAGTAAAAAGGAAAAACAAAGAGAAAAATTGAAGCAAAACTTGTCCTCTCAAAGTATGGATGTTGTTGAGGGATAAATGTTGGTACAGCATGCAGTTTTTTGGTACCCAACTGGCAATGATAGACACAGAAAAGTGGAGACAATCATAAAACTGAGAAAAAAGGTGGTAGGAATTAAAAAACAATTTATGAATGATATTTATATATATTAAGAACTTTTTATATGAATAAGATTTTGTGTTAAGGAAATGATTTTATTTCTCTTTACTTTATGAAAATTTGTCAGCGTTCAATCAAATAATGTTGAAGAAATATAGTCAGATGCTGAATTGTTATTAAATGAAGAAACAGGAAGGAAAAGAAGCGTGTACTAAAAAAATAATAATAAATTCTGAGGGAATGTGAGCATTTCAGATTCATTTGTGATAACAAGTGTGGCCAGGGGATCCTCCACATCATTAACTAGTATGTAAGTTGTTGGTTAAAGAAAAAAAGAACATGTTATGGAGAATATGAGAAGAATGTTTAGGTGTCTACCCTTGTGAAGTAGCAAGTTTGTGGAAGTAATATATGCTATGTATATATGCTATGTATGTATAGTTGAACCTCCTTGCATGTCTCCATTGAGCAAAGTTTACAGGATGTAAGGAATAAGAAAGAAGCTATTTTGCTTTAAAATGTGCTTCTGAAAAAAATGTGTTTAGGTTCTTTTCAAATGCTCTTAAAATGATGATTAAAATGGTCGAAATGTACCATTGAGTGTGAGGAACTGTCTTCAGATGTAGTATACGGAACCATCTGTCATTAGGAGCTCGTTATTGAGTAAGATAGTCAAATAGAAATATTTGTATGTCATATAAGTTTAATTTACAACACCTTGTGTGGTTGTTAACAATATGTGGTTTTAAGATGAGATTTTGGGTGTTAAAAGTAACAGCTGTTATGATGTGTGAAGGGACTATTGGTGCCCACTTTTGACAATAACACAAACAGGTCAGTCGCTGTTTGGGATAGGTTTTAGGTAATAATAGTGGCAACTTTTGATCTCTTGTTGAAGAGCTCAAAAGAAGGTTTAATTTAATGGGAAATATTAAGGAATTGATGAAGAATTGAATTCAATATTTAACAACAATAAAAAGAAGAAGTAGAAATTTAAATATGTAACGACCAAAACACAGGTTCATGTTGATACAGTGTTTATTTAAAGGTAAACAAACAACAATTAAGAAATAACCCTGCAAAGACAAAACAAATGGATCATATATACAAGATTAAGGTAATGACTTATCATGGATAATTAATGTAAATATGATATTTCACCGTCACAGACAGCACGCTGAGTGCGGTTGCTGAGGAGAGATGCAAACCAAGCCAGAAGATTTCCATTAATTCCATTAATTCCATAGGCAGAGAGCTTAGCTAAAAGGTGGTGTGGGACCTTGTCAAAAGCTTTAGAGAAATCAACTCAAGCCATGGAGACAGTATTGTTTTGTTCAGTTTGTTTAGAGATATCATCTATTGTTAGGAGAAGCATGGGTTACAGTAAATCTTTTAGCACGAAAGCCATGTTGGGAATCAGTTAGGATATTATGCAAATCAAGGAATTTCATTACATGTGAGTGGATTATGTGCTCATGGATTTTACAACAGACACAGGTAAGGGAGACAGGTCTCAGTCTGTAATTAGCTGGGTCACTTTTATCACCTTCTTTAAATACGCCACAAATGTTAGCTTGCTTCCATCTGTTGGGGAGAGTGCTACTGTCAATGGAGGTTTGAAAAGGTCAATTAGGATTTCAGCAAATTATGAGCATGTGCTTTTAACTTAAGAAACATGGTGGTATTTGGTCAGGGCCTGAGGCTTTATTAGGGTTTGTATTTGCTTGTAAACACCCTTCAGAGTGAATATATAAGTTGGTTTATGTTACTGTTCATAAATTGGTTTGGTTACAGGGATTTGGGAAGTATCTTCTTTAGTAAATACAGTGAAAAACTGGTCAGTTATTATATTTGCTTCGGTTTTGCAGTCACTTTGGAGTTTGCCATCGCTTGAGAGGTCAGACACTCCCACAGAGTTATTGTTTAGCCATTTATGTAAGACCAAAAAGCCATGCATGGGGTTTTGTTAGCGAGTTTTTAAGGGTATTAGAAATGTAGTCGTTTCTGGCTTCTTTGTGATTTTGACGGATAGTTTTCCTGAAGGATCTAATAGCTATACTAGATGCAGGAGGTTCATCTGAAGGTTCTAAAGTCCTGAAGGTTCCAAGCTACTAGATGCAGCTTTAGAAGAGCAGAGGTAGCTCCACGCATGCAGACTGTCTGATTTGTGAATCAACGTTATTTTAGAATTGTAACATTTGCCAAAATGTGTAACGTGTTTATAATAGTAGTATAGTAGTTTATAGTAGTAAGTTATGTTTTGTGCTTCACGATATCTGAGAGATGTCACGTGACAGTAAATGCTGTACATGTATACCCCGCTTGAAGGATGCAGCGACCCGTAGTGTGTATTGTGATGACTTAAACTTAGAAAAGAACCAACCATGCAACAGCAATCGTTGTTTATGAGCTAAAAATATTTTATGCCGGATAATTTATAATGTGTGAATGTATATTATTTGAGAATTCTAACATTTATCGTACTAGTGGTGATTAAACCTTCGCAATTAGTAGTCAAAATAACCTTGATAAAAGATTTTACTTATAGTAAGCTATTTTTGTGTTAGAACTTACTGTTAGATGTTACGTAACAATATACGCTGGATCAAAGTACTGATAGGTCATGATTTCTTCTCTCTCTGGTACGAGTACGAGTAAGTTTAGTTACGGAGTAACTTGGTTAACGAGCACCAATTGGTTACCGAGCACCTTGGTAACTCCCTATCCCCCCCCCCCCTCTACCGTCCCCGACCAGAAATTTAACATTTTGTGGAATTATTCTGTGCATCTATATAACTCTACCTTTAAGTCTTATATTCTACTGGAAAGTTTATTTTTTTTACCTTCCAACGTCATGACTGAATTTTAAAGATAAACTGCTTGTATACTTCTAGATAATGTGTGCCACGTTCTTTTATAAAGCGTTTATTTTATGTTTGTTATCGAAGCTGTGATACTCAAACGGAAGACTACTTAAAAAATCCTGCAAAAATTACTACGGGTTCAATTTTTAATCTGTGACACTCAAACGGAACACTATCTACGAAATCCTAAAGATATTCTTCTCATTACAACATTATACCACTGAAGAACCAGCAAGCAATAATCCATGGAAACCAGTGGCGGAGCGTCCAAACAGTCGGGGCGGATCCCCCCCCCCCTGACGGGCTCAAATGGCGGACTGCTGGCGCCCTTTTCAGCTTTTTACCACTTTTTACTTATTCCCGATTAATGACTTTATTATTGCGCTCTCATCTACCTATTGACATTTGTCACGTTTTGTTGGTGTAATTTTCTGACAAAATGCTCTAACAGCTATTTATTCTTCGTTTATCTGCAAATTAGCAAGGCCCGGAAAGGGTCATTACCGGCGATCTAGGGAGTATCTTTACTCAAAAAATTTCTGTACGCTCCGAGCCAACCCGTGGTGGCGCTCCGCTTAGATAGTGTCGAAAGCGCCCCTACAGACCATTCTCGCCCCCCCCCCCTGACCAATACCCCTAGCTCCGCCACTGATGGCAACCCAAGCAACTATTCCATACTAGAACAAATAGTTAAGAAAATATTTTCTAGTACATTGCTATTGTCACATATCACGTCTTTGAAATCAATCCCTTGATAAACACCCCCTCATCCCTTCCGCCCCTTTTTTATATATATTTTTTTTATCAATACAACCACATGATAATGTGCAGAAAATTCTCGACGAATTGTGGCTTGAATGGCGTTCAATGGCTCAACCCATTACAACACAGTTTGAAGCTTTCAGTCAAAGGAATGCAACACAGTGCTATTGGGCAATAAAGGGGATTCCCCTTCTATATGTAGCATCCACTTCGACAGTGTTTGTTTTGTTTTTTCAACTTACGTCTATGTATATACCCACAGTATGATGACAATAATAGTACAACGTAGCATTCTGGCACATCTAGTATTTCTACCACAGTGAACTAGTTCTTGTTAATCCAGAGATCAGGTACTATATGCCATTTTTTTCATTAACAAGTGAACTTCAAAGTTCAGGTAAGTCAAAATTAGATGCTTCCATTTGCGGCGGCTCAAACTTATACTGGCCTACTGCCTACCATGCATTGATCCCAGACATGTTTACTGACCTAGGCCTAGGCGTGTATGCCTACCTAAGTATCTTGGTGGGGTAAATTATGTCGCAGTTACCTTCTTTGAACTGATAACTATTACTCATTATCTATAGATGTTACATGCCTAGCTTTTGCATACTATAGGCTTAGCTAGATTCACTATGCATTTTGATAAAAGTAGAAACAATAAATAAAATACTCGCCTATTTTGGTGGAAGTATCTTCGTCACATGCAATAATCGTGTTTTATTATGTATGCACTATGCAGTCTACTGCATAGATTGAAAAGAAATCAATATTTTTTTTTATAATTATATCACACCACTAAATTGTTATCAACACAATGTGTTTTTACAATACATTAAAGTATGTTCATATATTTCTAGTTGTTAGACCTCAAGTTGTCAAGGTCAACTTTGTTGCAAAACAATTCTATATTCTGTAATTTCCAGTCACACAGAGACACTCCTTGACATTTTCACAACTTGATGGTATTGAGGCCTCACTTCTATTCAGTAAAATCCTTGTTTTTGTACATTTGGTGTAACCATGCCACCTATAATAGAAATACTCAATTTTTACAAGTAATGGTCCATATTTTCATGTACTTTAGAAAAAATAGATGTTTACATTGCATCGCCTGATGGGTATATCATCCACAATTCCAAGCGATAGTTAGAATATAACCTAATACATTTAGTATTGATCATTGTCTGCCATAGGTGTTGTAGATGGATTCCTTTGAGGAATTTCTCAGAGAGGTCACTCCTCACAACATCCAGCATCAAGTCTCATCACTCAAGATACAGTCCGTGCTCTGGTCAGAGGATACACTGGTTCAGATTGTCAACTGCATTTTTGAAAAGGTAACCAAACAAATATATATACCATCTTCTTCCTATACATAATGGTGGAGGTGACCTTTTTATAATTTTTTCAAGGACCTAGAGTGTACCTGCAGTCTGTACGTTGTTATGATCAATGTGAACTCAGAGACTTTTGGGGAGTACATGTATTGCAAGTAGTTATAAAGGTCCTCAGGTCAGACCTGCTAACCTGTCTTTCACAAAAATGGACAACTTTTTCCTGCAAATGAATTTTGCTCCACATTCCTATTGCTGGTATGAACATACCAATAAATCAGAGAACTCAGGACATTCAAGAACCAATGAAGGTGATTGCTGATCGGGTGTACTTCTCCTGTAAAACCGCATGACTTAGAGAAAGTATAGAAACATGACGTCAAACTGGCTACAGATATGCTAAAATGGTAGCAATATGTGTAATAATGACATCAGTATTTGTATTGTCACTGCCATAGATTGACCAAATGGAATCTGTTGCTTAATTTTAATGGATAGCAATAAAAAGCAAATTTCTGCTGCCATACTGTACATATTAATGGCCCCCATGGTATATATACTTTATATTATTGTAGTAAAATTTTCTTTTCCTGTATCATGCAAATGAAATTCAAATTAAGTTTACATTGGCTGGTGATTATGATTATGCAATCATGTGTTTCTTTAGTAGATGCTTGTTATTCTCGTTGGTCCATATAAAAGCGGAGAGTCATAATGTTTAAAGTATGTATAACAATGAAAACTCGCTCACAAAGAAACGTCTAATGCCGGTAATCTGACCTAGTTTCGAATGAGTTCTTACAGCAGTGTTAGACACCACCATCGATCCCAGAAAATACACACACAGCTTGCTACCGTCGGTAATTAGACACTATAGAGTGTACAGTCAATCCATGCAGCTACGGTCAATACCCACAACACAGTGTACTTTAGCAGGGATGGACATCACAGCTGGTCTAGATAAAAGATAACAAGGTATCACGTTTCATTACTGTCTACATTTGTAGCGACAGGAAAAAAACTTCACCTGCAAGCAACGAAAAGTTAACTTTTTTCAGAGGGCGGCACACGGTTTGGGGCGAGTCTTCAATGCCTTTAAGGCTCTTCTTGTCTATATAGGTCTAGCGCTATGCAGACCTATTTTTGTTGCCTCTGTTTTAATTCATGGCCGGTCACGCCTTGCCTCATTCGTTACCAAAAAAAAGAGGTATATGCATAATTTTAAGTCTATGGAAAAAACAACATATTGAGAGGTGTTCCTATCTTATTCCACCTGTTTGTTTCAATGGTAGATTAATTTAAAGCCATGAATAAGGGGTTAATCAACGGTCTAGCGTGCGTTACTCACAGGATTAATGCACGATCGGGGGATAATGCAAGCGATGCACGAGGGCGGAGCCCGAGTGCATCCA
>JAIPMN010019414.1:0-15069 GCA_020650975.1 Apostichopus californicus
TGCACGGTTCTATTTCATAGCGTGCAATAGAGCGGATATTGCATGCAATCGACGAGCAATTGACCAATCAAATGGCCGGAATATAATTAGGTGTTGTATAATATAGAATTTTAAACCGACATGCTTCAATATCCAGAAAGAACAGTGAGATATAGACATATTTTACCAACTTTGAGCTTGCAAATCCCTAAATAGTTGTTCAGAGTTACCTGACATTGTTTACGTACTGTGAATTTGTTATGTGGAAATGCCCAAGTTTTTCACCATTTGAGATAACCTGTTGACTCCTTTAGCCAGTTTGCTGCCCATTTGAGATAACCTGTTGATCCCTTGAAGCTCAGAGGGAGAAACCCTTATAGGAGGTTTAAGTGCACGTTTAAAGCAAGAGTATGAAATCTGAAGCAGATTACATTACCTGGATGCCAGGTATGTTTCATTGAAGACCCATAGAGCTCCTTCACAGAACTAAACTGAACTGAATTTGACCTATGTTCACCAAAAGAATCTCATAGCATTGGGAGAATCCAAAGATTAATTGTTGCTTTAATTTTTGAGTTATCATGTTTAAAAGTTTCTCAGACTTTGATGCCTGTTGACCTCATGTGACCTTTGACCTCCACCAATTTCAATAGGGTTCTTTTACTCAACAAGCTGTATCTGCATACCTTGTAAGAAGTTCAACAAAGATGTACCTTCTGAGTATTTGTGCTTAACAAGTTGCAGACTTTGACCTTTGTTGACCCCAAATGACCATTGAACTTCACAGAACACAATACCCTTCTTGAACTCAATAAGACAGATCCACATACCAAGTACGAAGTTTATCCACCATTAACTTTTGAGTTACCATGTTTACAAGCAAGTCTCACATACATCCAAGCACACACGCACACCCACCATCATCATCGCATAGATTCCTTTTGCCTCCGGCAAGGAATTAAAAACAAATATACGGAAATATGTGACACAATTCCTTGTTGTTTATACTTTAGTAAAATAACACTTACCAGCAATGGCCTTAAAAATGCCACAAGTTCTTCTAAACAACGACAACATGGGATTTTAATGGAATGACATGGACACATGTGGAGCCATTTGAAGGTCAACGATGAATAACAAACAAAGAGAAATGGAATCTCACCATCATGGAATCTCTACAGGTCAGAGATAAAACCACTGACCAAACAGTCCAGACCACTGGACACCCAGCAGGTCATCAGTAGAGCAGACTAGACAAAATCTAATGAATCTAGGGTGACCTATTAAACCTGCCAGTGAGCAGCACAGCAGGGAATTAATGAACAGGGGAATTCCCTTCCATACTGACACACTAGTATCAAGCTGTTTCTTTATAAACCTGAATAGATATAGTTTTGCATGAAAGCTCCATTGTGTTCTTTTATTGACATGCACGGGTTAGCTATCCTGTCCCAGTTAATCGTGTGTTTTATAATTGACAGGTAGCCTATACTATAGCAGAATCTCTACCAATTATTGGGTTTTTCAAAGTGTTTTGCTATTCTGCAAACGATTGAGGTAACTTATTACAGATTCCAAAACATTTGACCTTCTCAAAAGTTGTTGCAAGATACTGATGCTTATGATTCAAAATTCTTGGACTAGAATGAATATGAAATGAAAAGGTAAATCATTGCTAACCTGTAACAGGCACTGGTTACACTTTAAAGCATCGCCCACATAAATATGATGCACCATTGTTATATTTAATTTGTTTGTACACCTTTTTTATTCACATTTTAAAAGCATTACTCATATGTTACATGTTTTGTGCACATGTAACAGGAACTGTTCAAAGTTTAAAAGCATTGCTGATCTGTTCACATATAGCACTGTTCACATATAGCAAGCAAAGTTCACATTTTAGAAGCATTGCTTTCATTTTAGAAGCATTGCTTTCAATTAACAAGCACTGCTAGTGTGTTACACAGCATTGCTTACTCATACTTCAGTCACTGTAAACACGTTACAGGGCATCGCTAACGTAAAACTAGTATTACTCACGGAAACCGACTATTGCTGATAAATAACAAGTATTGCTTACTTGTGACTAGCAATGGTCACATGTTACAGATACCTATCGCATGTAAAGCAAACAGTTTCTGAATATCTTCTTCAGAGCAACAGTCACGCTCTCATTTGACGGCTCATTCAAATATCAGTGGATGAGAAGGGCAACTGAATCGAAACCAGTTTACCGTCTTATTTACAGATGACAAAAACTTCCTACATTTCTACCTTGAATCAGGATTTTCTTTATCTGGGATTTGCTATTCGCCAGATGCTGTGCCATATGAACGTCTGAAGAGAAATTAAAACGTGCACGACAAAAGTTCACAATGTGCAGCACTACTAGCAATCGTAGGTAGCAAACCAACTTAGAGATATAGGGAATTTATTGTTTCACTGCATACAGTTGGCATGACAATGCTTTCTCCTGCAAGGTCGCAATGCTCTGGGTATGTTGGTCCTGCAGTGTGCCTCAAAGCATCTTGAAACACATCCGGAAATGACATTAACCTTCGTGACATAAATGGAGGATGACTTGCTACATACCCAACAGTAAGCACACCCTGGTACAAGGCCACCGATGAAAAGTAAAACAGAGACGAGAAGATGGCCTGCATGACCGAGATGATCAAGCCACGATGCATGACAAAATGACTGAGGGCAGCAGAGCTCTTGTAGCTGTTACGACCGTGGACCGTCAGGAGTCTCCCGACGTAGCGGAATTGAGTCAGAGAGAAGTCGGCGGCTAGAGAAGCCTGCTTTCCTTCCTGCAGTGAAAGAAGACAGCTAGAATGTTAAGGACAGGGTCCGGGGTGGGGCGGGGTGGGGTAACTACTACAAGCACGAGTAAAGTGTAACAAACTTGTAAACGTCGAATAAAACACTGATGAAAGAGAAGATATGCACTATAGAAAACAAACTGACACATGTGTTGTACCCTTAACTAAAAAATATTATTAAAAATTATCAAAAAAATTATTATGAAAAAAGTTACTTTGTATCACAAAATTTGACACATTATTTCAGATCCAAATCAACAACTTTACGGTCAAGTAATACAAAAAATGTAACACATTAACAATCCAAGCAACAACAATAGCAAATAGTTGCGGTACCCTTCATGTTCCATATAAAGTCATCCTTCCCACACACCCTTCCCAACCCCTGCAGACACAAAGAGATGGAAAATAAAAATTCCATACTAAAAGCAAAATGTGTTATC
This sequence comes from Apostichopus californicus, assembly GCA_020650975.1. Classification (NCBI taxonomy): domain Eukaryota; kingdom Metazoa; phylum Echinodermata; class Holothuroidea; order Aspidochirotida; family Stichopodidae; genus Apostichopus; species Apostichopus californicus. Next base: position 3,251 of record JAIPMN010019414.1, read on the forward strand.
AAGCTTAAATATATCACAGAGGCCATTTGTATCTTACATTATAACCTTTGGTCCCTTTCTTAGTTTTGGAGAGGATTCACTCTAATTCAATTAAAACAAGCAGAAACAGCTCAGAAAAAGGAAGAAATCAAAGGTACTTTACCTTCCCAACCAGACCAACTCCAGCATTGGCTGCCTGGATCATGCTCACATCATTACCACCATCTCCTGAGAATCAAACACATTATGAAAAAAAATTGAACAGAGCAAAGATTTTTGTAACTTGAATAGGATATGAACTAGTGACCTCTAGGTTACAAGCCCTGCTCTCTACCCACTGATGTTTCCATCCCTTACTTGGTGGTGGACCGTGGTCCATGTATAGCCATTTCTTTGCTGGGAGTGCAAACCTTGGGTGTAATCAGAGCTTACACCCAGATTACATTCGATACAACCAAGAAAGCACCAGGGAAATGGATATCACGGTAGAGACTACTTTTTAATCTATATATCATTTAAGAAATGATAGAAAACCTGGGGAATGGATCACAATAGTTAGAATGTCATAAGATTGATTTAGATTGTTTAACAGTGATAAGTTAACAACAGTCAGCTGCCTACCAACCAGCCAGCAATGACATACAGATAAAATGAAGGTCATTACTACTTGGAGTTTGGCCTATGCCAAATCTGAATTAATCCTGAGGTCATGGTTTGGCTTAGTTTGAATGTGAAATGTTTCAAATTATCCATGATATTGGATTTGAAATATGATTTTTTTTTAATTATCTTATCTCTTTTGGCCTATGCCAATTCTGAATTAATCCTGAGGTCAGGGCTTGACTTAGTTTGAATGTGAAATGTTTCAAATTATCCATGATATTGGATTTGAAATATTAATTTTTTTTTAATTATCTTTATTAATGATTATCAATGATGTAATTAATGCTTATCTTACCTATTGCACATGTTATTTTGCCCGTGTGAGTCCTAATAAGCTTAACGATGTCAGCCTTTTGCGTCGGTGAACATCTACAGACGACCACTGCAGGACATTGGATAGCTAGCTCCATGAACTCATGCTCGTAAAACTTCAAGCATATCTATCAGATAAATGGATAGAGAAGAAAATGAAAATTTTGTTCATTAATCATAACTTAATGTAGGGTCTTCTAAAATCCCCAAAAATGAACAGTAAACTGGCTGGAAAAGTAACAAACAAGTCTTTGACTGAGCAGAACAATTTTTACCAGAGAATGAGATTCAAATCAGTGAACTTTCAGTGATCTTTCAGTGCAGCAGGTCCTTAACTCTGGAATTCTCTTCCCCATCACTTGAGAAATATCACATCTATTGACACTTTTAAAAAGCATTTAAAAACTTATCTTGTTAGGCTTGAGTATGGGCATGTGCCCATTTTTATGTATATTTATATATTTATGTTCTTTATTGTGGTTTATAACCCTGTCATTAATTAGTCTTATATAATTTTATTACATTTACTGCTGTTGTTATTACTTTTAGGTTTTCTTAAGTTTGGTAATTTTATATTCCAGGTATTGGTTCTTTTGAACAGTGCTCTTGAGCATGTTTTATTTCATGATAACAGCACTTCAATATTTGGTATTTATTATTATATTATATTTATTATCTTAATTAAGGACTGCTGCCATCAAATCAGAGTTGGATGGTTCATTTGTTAGAAAACATGGTTTGTATTCAAGAGGTTACAAACTGATTTGAATCCCTTTGTAGCCTATGATGACTCTGCTAAACTAAACTTTAAAAGACTTATGTTAGCATAGATGTACCTAAATTGAAGCTGCCACATACTAAAGTATTAACGCTGTAATGACCCAATCACTCACTCCATCCGTAAGTTCATATTAATCCATTTCACACATTTGTAAAGCACCACGACCTTGTTTAGTCTCCTAGTATCAGCCTCGTACATGTTTGAAGCTAGTGGACATTACGATCGTAGAAGAGAAGCATTTATGAAGAGCAGATGTTGAAGAAGAGACAACAGCTCCATCTTTCTCTAATACACAACGAGTAAGTCTGACGAGATAGACACTGATGCAGCAATGAGACCAACTGTTTGACGGCTAATTTAGTATTTAAAACTAACTAGCTTTGGATAGGGAAATGGTTCAACGATGTGACATAAATCAAATGCAACCTTTTAGAGTTGCCCACTTACTCTTAATATTGTTTAAACACTGATATGTAACCTATACTCTCCCTGGTGGCTTGTAGCCGTATGTAGATGAACACATCATTACATTACATTTCTGGAGTAACCATTGAATCACAAGACTTCAATATATTTGTTTACAATTTCTTATGAAACATATAGCTTCAATAATCACCATCATCACCACAATCATCACCACCACCACCACCACTGCCACCATCACCATCACCATCATCATCTTCATCACCATCACCATCACCATCATCATCATCACAATCATCACCATCATCACTAACACCATCACCATCACCACCATCATTACCATCATCATCATCATCATTATCATCATCATAATCACCATCATCATCATCATCATCATCATCATCATCATCATCATCATCATCATCATCATCATCATCATCATCATCATCATCATCATCATCATCACCATAACCACCACAAACACCACCATCACCATCACCACAATCATCACCATCATTACCACTATCATCATCATGGCAATAAAGGTACATACATCTAAGGAGTCTCCCATAATAATAAGGGATGAATCATTCTTCCGCCTGAATGCGTTAAGTTCCAGATGAGCGTTGTTACGATCCACCACCTTCTTGAAGATGTGAATATCTTGGCCCCGAGACACCAGCTTTGAGCTCTTAGCAATGCAGGTCGCTGTCTCGAGTTTGTCTCCCGTAAGCATCCATATCTGTAGAGACATAACATTGTGGGAAAGTTTGAAATAGTCGGTCTTACTTCAGCTAATGATATCATTTACTCAAGCAAGTTTTGAGGTTAAAGATTCCTTTTGTCTTTTCTGTACAGCAACTGCAATACACTGTTTCTCTTTGCACAGCCATATTTCCATAGCATTTTGCTACGCTATACCAGACAAATTGTTTCTGGCACTTGTATGTTAGTGTCATTGCCAACACGCAACATCCATCAGAAACATACAAATCACCCATCTCACATCAATCCCCTATCCCCTCCTTCCTCCCCCCCCCCCCAGCAAAAACACAACACAATGACCCACCGACCCAAGCACACACCTAGCAAACATTGAAGATCACAGTTCAACTCTGTATAGCAAATAACCTTCTGGACTGCATGCCCTGCCTTCCAGATCATATCACAATGATATCTGCCCGATCCATCATTTTCAGGTGGTTCAACCTCCTCACCTTGATACCAGCATTTCTAATCATCTCGAGGGTAGGCCTCACATCCTGCTGTAGTTTATCTTCAACTCCTGTCAGGCAGAGCAGCTCCATATCCCTCTCCAAGCTCTCGATGACAGCATTCACTTGACTCGCCCTGTCTACGATGGCCAACTTGGCTTGGTTGTACCGACCCTGGGGTTGAAAGGTAAAAGAAATGTGAAATGCTGTCTTGAGACTTTGTGTGTGAGGTTCTACTGACAGCAGGATTGGAATATCAGTTTTTATCTCATACTCAGTTTTGGCAGATTCCAGTATGGATATACAACCATCAACTTAATCAAAACTAAATCAAGTAAAATTCATCAAAGGTCAGATCTGTTGAGACACTTCAAGGCCTTTCAAAGAAGAAAGAAAACAGAAAGTGGCTGGTGTCTAGACTAGGTCTAGACTATGCCAGTCTCTGAAGTCTTGTTTGACTTTAAATAAAAGTTACTGAATACACAAGTAGCACACAAATGGATCACTGACAATAATTATAACTGACATTTTGAGATATCCAATCTGTTTTCATAAGGCACCAACTTTAGGGAAGAATGACAGACTTGCCAAATTGAAGCTTCTCTATGAGATATTTCCAGCTATTTTACAAGATAAAAACAAAAATGATTGAGTAAGTCTTAAAATTAAAGACAGTTCCATAGCGGGGACATATTGAGATGATTTTTCTCACTCGGTGTGTTGTCACATTTATATTCTTTTTCTTTCTCTTTCTTCATTTCTCAATGGAATAAACACCAAACATTAAGCAAAGAATTTTGTGGCTATTTAAAAAAAAATTTTGACAGTCATTTCTCTCACCTCAAAGTAAGCGTACTGTTCTTCGCTCAGATTCTTCTTGGCCACTACCAAGGTTCTCAGCCCTTCCCGAGCCATGTTACCGCACTGTTGACAAAAGTCATTAAGAATCGGTTAACATAGAACAATTTACAATTGAAAGATAAAAGAGACCACGAGTTATCTTCAAGAATGTAACAGATTGCTCTGAAGTTCTCACTTTATCATGTAGTTTATGGATCTGCCAGTAACATAATCAAACCTTAGAGATAAGGGAGGTACAGGGAGAAGGGGTGGGGGTGATGGGGGACTAAGAAAGTACACTCTGCAGAAAGTTATTGAATACAATGGTACAAGAATTGATGTAAAGATGCTTGGAAATCTAGGAAATTTGCTCAGCGTGTAATCGGTGCTCAATTTCCATCGTTAGAGTACTTGTATCATGAGAGGGTCTGCCGCTACAGATACTCATTTGTGCCTAATTCTATCCATATATTTAATTCACATGTGAGAAGATAAGTTTCTTATTTGTAGGACTTGCTGTATATATGTTTGTATTACTGTATGTGTATCGCAGTCTATTGATACTTATACTGTTGCTTTTCTGTTTTTTCTTTTCTTTTTTCGTTTACGACCTGTGTAAGCCGAATTTCCGATTGTGGACAATAAATTCAAATTCAATTCAAATAACATTTACGACTGGAGCACCAACCTCTTCATCCAGCCAATCGTTGTATTGTACAATACTGTTCATGACCGTGTCCGCACCCTTTAGGAAGAAGATGATCTGGCCGCTTCTCTCCTCCTGCAATCAAAACAATATCACTGGAAATATAATAATTGTTAAGCTATTGTAGACCCCCCCATTTGACCCCCCTCCCCCACGACTCCCCCACACAAGGTAAAAAATAAGCTGCATATCCTCCATTTGATACTAAAAATGCAGAATCTTTTAAACGTTTTACAAAAAAAACCATCATATTTGTAAAAGACTTCATAATGTTGCAAACTAAATATTTGTAGTTAACTGTGGCTTGAAGGTTAATGAACTGGTAGGGAGATGGCTGTGTACATAAAATGAGTTCCCATTAAAACATGCTTTCTGTGAGACACAAATACTACATTTTTTAATTCCGTTTTTAAATAAAATGTGTTTATTAATTTAGTTTAGCCAAGCAGACATTCATAATGCTTCTCGAGTGACAGGTTATGGGCAGGAGAGGGGAGGAGGGGGGGATGAAACCAAGTGAAGTGGTACGAGTCATTTTAATAGTTATTTCATACCTTCACGATGATGCCCATTCTCTTAGTTTCGGAAGTAAATGGAAATATCTGGAGGATGGAGTAGATTTCCTCGTTGCCAGTTGGTGTCCTCAGGGCCATGGTGCTGAGATCTCGTCTGACCAGGGCTAACCCCACAGACTCTGTCCATGTCACCAGGGCAACCTTTAGAAGGAGAACACAAGTAATTATTGACCCAAACTTCAGAAAGACCTTAGTACCAAAAGGTATCTGGCATAGCAGAGCTAGAATGTAAATTTGCACAGCCGTCCGGCCAGCCGATTGCTAAAGAACCATATCCCACATATCACCAGTTGTACATTAGACAAACTGAGCTGTGATGATAAATAGTTGCCTAGAGAAACAGTTAAAGTAAACTCGTCAGATGGCGATAAAGTAACTTTAGTACCTCATCGGGGCTGGATGCCTGATAAACCACTTTGTCTTTCCTCTCAGCCTCTGGGCTCTCCGGATCATAGTCATCGTCGTCATACACTGGTGTAACATTGTGGCATAGCGCCACCGCCTTCACAGCCTCGTAGTTCTTGGAGATTACGGTCTTTCTCACGGCTGACTTTCGCTGGCCAGAGGTGGTGCTTACGTCCTGTCCTTGGTCGATGTTGTTGTACGCAGTGTGCAAGTGAGCCATGATCTCATCGTTGGTGTCCGTTCCGAACGACACCGTCCCTAGATGGAGTTTCTTGAAAACCTGGTGGGGAGATTCAAGCAAGTGAGATTGAAACAATTTTTTTAACACCAAAACAAAGTGTACAATTCTTGCCAAAATATGTGGTGATCGGCATAAACTCAGTGAGACTTTTCTGTGTATAAGGTACATACGATGCAACATAAGTTAAGAAAAGATGTTAACTCCACTGCAACCCCACTACCCCCCCCCTCCCCCCCCTGCCACAGATTGCATTCTTTTAGATAAGTCAAATGGGAAATCAATTATCTAGATCAGAACTGGGAGATCACTAATGATCATAAGTGTAATTCTTGAGGCAAAAAAACTTTCAATTTTGAATTCTTCCTCCAGAAATGTCTTGCTTTTTCCTTTGCCTTCATGTTTCCTACTCACCATTTCGTTCTGGGTGAGGGTGCCCGTCTTGTCGGTGAGAAGGTATGATATTCGTCCCAGTTCCTCTGGGATGGTGGTGCTCCTCACGACGGTACCCTGGATCTCCTTGTCCCTCATGATCATGAAGGAGTAGACGATCTTACCCATGTCCAGGTTGACACGGAGACTGTGTGAAGAAGAAAAACATAAGAATAGAAAACTTGTCTGATCATGAAGTTTGAAAGATACTACAAATCAGATGACTTAAAATCAATCTGTTTATACTGAGATTTAAAAAGTACATGAGAAATGTGGTAATAATAGGTGAAATACGTCTGTGGCGATATGTGATCTTTAATACAGCTACAGTTTCTTCCCAAATGCCCACCCTCCCCCCCCCCTCATCTCAAAACTGCAAATAAAATTATTTGTGACTGGTATTATTTCCTAGGTTAGAATGTCATAATATTATGATTAGGGAAGAAGAACACTAAATATTGAACTCTAGAACCTCGCCCCTAATCGCGCCCTCATCCCTAATCGGGCCCTCTTCCCTCATCGCTCCCTCGCCCTATAGTGGGCCCTCGTCCCTAATCGCGCCCTCATCACTCATTTTAATCAACAGAGGTTTTTGTAATATGTAGAATTACTAACTAACTTTTGCCCCCAATATAATTCTCAGTTCAATTAATGTCATTTTGCATACTTAAATTTATATGTGCAATTAATTAATCACTTTAAATATATTTTAAATTGACAGTTCAGTTCAATTAATGATGGGAGTAAAACCCCCATTTTTGAACTAGATAAAACAATCGATTTAACTCAGAAAGTTGACTTACAAAGATTAGATTCACATAAGCATACTTTTCACTTAAAAGTGAAATAAATCAATTGTTAACAGTTTTCTCTTTGAATTATTTTTATTATTATTTTTATTTTTATTTTTAGTAGAGTTTTTAGATCGGATATCCACCGTTCCACTTTTGAGGAAATTTTGACCTAAGAATATTATGGTGAAGATTCTAAAGACTATGTGCATTGCTAGGTAAGATCCAATTTGCCTTCACCATCTAAAACTTCATCCTGAGTGGAATAATTGATGAAAAGAAGTAAAATTAATCCATGGTTATCAATTTTTTTCTATGAATTATTTATTTTGAGTAGAGTTTTTAGATGAGATATCAAACTTCATACCTGAGTGGAATAATGGATGAAAAGAGAAGAACATATCGGATGAAATATCTCCACCAAGGACCATCAAAACCCTGTCCAGGAAAGTAGAAAGAAAAACAAGAAATATGTGAAAAGCTAATTCTGCAAAAACAGGAAAGGCTTTTTCCGATCATTATTGTAGCGGTCTTTGCACTTATCGTTGCTTTCATCATGTTCAGTTTTTGTTGTTGTTATATGTCAAATAAAAGGAATAAACAAGTTGAGGGGGGTAGGAAGGAAGTAAAATTGTTGACCCCTTTGTTAACAATATACAATGATAAATAAGGGATAAATAATTATGTATAAAATACTTTATAAAATAATATAGATTCAATTTAAATCTGAAAAAGCAGCAAAAGAAGGCAGAGAGTGATTTATGTCATATTGTGTAGCAAATTATTCAATCTGGCAAAATTTGTTACAAACATTGAAAAGGAAGTACAACAGTACTTTGTGATAACACCCATTGTATTTTGTAACCACACCTATTGTATTTTGTGACCACACCCCATTGTATTTTGTGACCACACCCATAGTATTTTGTGATACAATGGAAAATCCATAAAGCTCAAATTGTTAAAAAAAAAAATCTTATTTATATCAAAAAAGATTGGGGCATTTAGCTGGTAAGTAAATCTCACCAGTTACCTCTTCCACCAAATAAAAGGCTAGGTTAGGTATATCTAGTATGAATAGTGTGGTAGGTCTAGGATCAGTGTTTATAGTTTGTTTTGATAGGTAATAGACTTTCTCCAGACCTTCAGAATTCTGGTAAATGGGTGAAATAATTCATAAAAGTGACACAAAGTCACAAAATTGTTGGTTCTTATGTCACCGTATCAATCGCACTTTTTTTTTATTTATGAGATTGTGTGGGATAATTTGCCTTTCAAAAACTTGTTTACAAAAGCAAACATGGCAACTACAGTGCCTATCAGAGCAGCTATAATTTTATATCACATTACACAAAGTTAAAGGGACACACAAAGTTACAGTAAATCACCATATATTTCGCATGACAAAGGTTTTCATTGTTTTAGTTACTGTAACTAATGCATGGTATATACCTATATTAAAGGCACAAGAACCTAAGAAACCGACGGGACTAAAAGTGGATATCGGATGTAAACACCAATTCACTTTAAGTCATTCAATCAACCTTGAACTTGGCAACACTCACTTAAACAATACAATTTAACATAAACTGCACCCATTGTCTAGAGAGCCGTTATATTTGCCAATAAAAATCTCGTTTCCTGTTCTCTTCCGATTAAAGCTTTGAATCTGGTAAAGTAATCTTATCAGTCAAAACTAACCCATAACTTCCATCATTGAGGTCATAAACGTCACTTTTAGGAGTCGTTTTATTTATTTAAAAAACTAGTTATGATGTTAACATCGCAAACAACCATGGTTACTGGCGGGGCCCTCAAAAGAGCTGATTTTGGACTGGATTTTGAATCTCACCCGAAGAGCTATCATGGTGACAGCCAGAGCGACGGTCAAGCCGAACAGGATCTTGGTCTGATTGTTGACCTCCAGGTCAAGGAGACCGATCTTTGACACGGGATGGGAAGTGTTCATCACCGAGCGGGTCTCCCTTCCTGTGTAGACCACCAATCCCAATGCCCGACCTGCGGAAAGGAAACAACGCGTAAAATCAAAATTAAAAAGGGCCGGTAAACGACGACGACGTCTAGGGGAGAGACGATATCTTATTTCTGGTTTACATAAAGGATTAGACTTTGAGTCAAAATGACTCACTGCGGTTCTTATCAGTTTGTTGTTTCTTATTTTATCAACGACGGCAAGTGTGTTTGATTTATCGGATGATTGCATAACAGTCGTGGAAGCTTCATGAATTTCATCCAAAGTTCAGTGTCTAAGGATCATTTTAAATGTAAACATGAAACTATCTGCTAAAGTAATATTATATGATTTACCATCTGTAGTGTGAGTCATAAAAAGATCTTTGTTACACCAGCAAATATAACAGTCACAGCAATTAAACCTCTCTCTCTCCTAGCAGCTTAGTAACGTCGAATCCACACTACACTGTATTTCAAAGTAAATCGCTGCAAATGTTTTTCGCAAGAGATGATACAACAATCTCTTCTTGACGAAAAATGGCGCAGACTTTAAGTGGATGACAAACCAAACGAATTTAATCCTACACAAACAGCTTCTCCTTAAGAGTTTTTGATGAATTTTAGGACTATGCTTTTATGTCAGTGTGTGTTAAATGTCAAGACGGTAAGACTAAAATATTGTCATTTTAAACAAAAGATGCGGCACGCCAACAATTTTTTTTTGTTTTTTATGTATCTGTGTTTTTAAGGGGGGAGAGAGATGTGATGTTTATGAAGTCGCTGACTCTTTATGTAGGGCAGGACTGATGCGACCAGTAAGAATCAGATATAAACACAACTAGATGGGCAGGATGTTGAGCATTGAGCTTTTAGAATATTGATACAATCAGTGTTTACTACTCACATATCAGAGCACCAAAAAAATAAACAAACAGAATATGTCAGTTAAACAAAGTTAATGGTATAACCATGCATTTTTGGCTATGATTATTGCAGTTACACTTAATAATTGTTTTTAACATTACTCTTCCACCTCAACCGTAAATGGGGCGCTCTAACTATGTTTTTTACCTCACTGAACCCTAATTATACACCTGTGTGGAGAGAGACAACTGCGATCAAGGTTCTTGCCCAAGGACACCATATCATAACCTGGCCAGGACTTAAAACTTACAATCCTCACTACGATCACACCCTTAGGGTTAACAAGTCCATCATCTTCTTCACTTGCCCACAGAGCTCCCTCTCTACAAGACATTGAAATAACACACATGCAGGGATGTGCCCACGCTGGGCGGCATTGGGCGGCCCCGCCCAGCACTAAAAATTACCGCTCAGCACTGTCTTAAAAATCGTGAATCCCTCCCAGCACTATTTTCATCTAAAATCCCGACATTCCTAACAATATATTTCACACAAAAAATGTAAATTGTTAGCAAAACTAGTGTATGTGCTTAAAAAGCTACACAAGTGCCAGCATTTGGCATCTGAGCACCTTCAAAAATCGAAAAATTCTCAAAGGGGAGGGGGACACCTCCTCTCCCTTAGACCCTACCCCAGGACGGCGATCAATATACCCGGCACTCAGGAAATCCTGGGCACATACCTGCAACATGAGGATTATTTTATCATACAGACCTGACGCAACCACCGTGTTTGCCCAAAGGGTGTTCTCGATGCCCAGACCATACTTGGTGGCGACGCCGTCATTCATCAGGGTAAACTGGCCGACAAACTCGTGGATGTTCTTCTGAGGTTCCTCGGCGTAAACGTTGGCGTCTATGTCCAGCAGATCCTGCGACGGGGAGAACCTTAACTAAGTTACGATGAACATGATGATGCTCACCCCGGTGTTTTTTTTTAAAGTATTTATTTAGGTCTACAACAGACTGGATATTATGGAGTCTGTCTTCCTGTTTAACAACCTATCGGATAACCAGGCAGATTATCTATGACCTGTTAGTGATCATCTTGCATCATGAACGGAAAGATGACGAAACATTACACATGCAAACGGGAAATAATGTAGAAACCCTAACGTCTCAGGTTCAAAGTTCCATTCAAGCCAATAATTTCTTTCCTCCTCTAATACCTTTGCTCTTTCTTTTGCCCTCCACAAATCCTTGCTCTTTCAAATTTCAAATATTCCAAAATTTCTCTGCTCTTTCCAAATTCTTCAATACTTTTTTTTTTGGATCTTTCAAAATTCAGTTATTATGGGAGCAACAATCTAGCTTCAGGCTAGAAAGACACTTAAGAGATGTACCTCACTGAGCCACCATATAACCTAGTCATGGGTATGAGCACCAGTGAAAGAAACAAAGAACAAGAGCACCAATGACGCAGTATCTCAATACTGGAAGTTTTAATTTCGAAACCTAATTTCAAATCTTTGCTCTGTCTCTACAATTATCAATATCAATCATGGTACAACAAATATATAACTTGCATTTATGCTACTTTGCCACGAATAGTCTCTGCAGGTT
>JAIPMN010019417.1:0-19598 GCA_020650975.1 Apostichopus californicus
CAATACTCCCAAGCCAGTTGAAATTTACCCTGATATGTGCCTCTGTCAATCATCTATTATGATCACAGTACTTACTTTTTTTAGTTTTCATGAGACTGTCAATAAAAGAGCTATTTTAAGAATTTACTTTATTGTTGATCATGTGTTATTTCTTCATTCGCAAAAATTTGAAAGAAAAGATAGGTGTACATGTATGGTGGGAAAGGGAGATGCTGAGCCTCCAAATGAAATTTAAACATGCCCCATGCTTTTTCAGGGAAATACAAACACATTTTTGATGTATTTCTCTCTTTCACTTTTCTTTTACACTTCAACAATTGTAGGATTAATTTGGCCCTGCCTATGGACAGGCTACCTCTTTTACTCCGTTGTTGGCCCTCTTTTACGATTTTTGTGGCTAAGCTTTTTTCATTTGATTGAAAATGTCCAAAAATTCCAGCTTAGGTGTTCACCAGATCGCTCAATTTCAATGTAAAAATTGCACAAACTCCCTGAGGTGTTGAGGGAGAAGCACACCCTCTCCCTGCTCGGTCGCTCCACTCCTTGCTCGGGCGCCCTCGAGTTTTGACTCCATGAAAATGCCGAACTCCAGTGGCAGCGATGAAAAAGTGGGGGGGGGCTGAAGGTATGTTCAGCCCCCCAATATTTGTCAAGTGTTCCAAGAAGCGGGGAGAATTTCGAAATGGGGGCTGAACTTTTTCTTGCTTGAATCACTTGGGAAGTGCCGTTTCCGGCCATCTGGGGGTTCGAAAAGCTGAAAATGTTCTTGTACGCTCCGCGCCAACCAATGGTGGCGCTCCGCTTAGATAGTCCTACCGCGCATGACGAACCCCCCCTAGATAAAAGCTGGCTACGGGCCTGAAGAGTATGAACATTTTATCTCATCACGTTTTCCGCTTTTTCTTTTTCACTCTTAGCCACCCCTAAACGTACATCGAAAATAGGTTTGGTGTCACGCGTTGCAAATTGCTATTTTTCTGCCTTTCAACAGAAATCCTTCATCACGTATAACTAATCCGTCTTCTGCATGGTGACTATACAAACCCAGTATTCATTATTACCTCTTCGTCCCAACAATCTTAGCTGTACGTGTAACCTGACTAAACATGAACAGGGCCTCAGTAATTAAGACATAACATGCCTTGAAAGCAGCTCTTATGATAATTCTGGAAAAAGAAGACATAATTCGATACTAAACATCCATTAGAATATTGTTTGATAGCTGGACTAGTCAGGTGTCATTACATATAATGACACAAATTTAAATAAAAAGAAAGAAAAATAACCTTCTGATTTGGTGTTACATGCGCCATCTGTTTGTACATGTGTTTAGTCAACATGTTTACGATTAATGTTTACATTAAATAGTTCAAACTGAAGTATTATGTATTTGAATATAATAGAATGATGCTTTATATCTCAATTTGACTAGTATTATATTTGCTGGTTAAATATTTTAAAAATTGGCCGATTACATGGTTAAATACTACAGTATCAGATTGTGCTGGAAATCAATCCACTTTAGACAATAATCTTCTCTAAATTACTTGTATTTCTCGCCGCTCTGGACTGACACGTCAGAATTGATTAAGCATATTGCCCAATTATTATGTTAAACTTTATACTTTTGACATTTTGTTGTAAATGTTGAGGAGTCACCTCACATTCATATAGGTTCATCTTCATTAAATACATACGCCGTTGCTATCATGTCAGTTTAGTCTAAAGGGACCCTCATTGTAACTTACCTGAAGCACGTGATCACTCAGATACTAACACATTTACTTGTTATATTGTTTCTAGGTTCCTTATATTTGGTATAAAAACAGCTTGGTATTCTTACATTCCGCAGTGAATGGTTTCTACTCTAAGTTAGTCATTTTATGTCACAATGGAACCCTATCGTATCACAATGAATAATGACGATGATATAACTCAACGGATACCCTCACAACCCAGTAAATCATCTTGCTCCTAGACTCACTCATCAACAGAGAGGACACGTTTATCTCTTCAATTTCATTAATTAATGTTCCTGTTTGGCGGGTATGTGATGATGCTGACATGCAAACTTTATTGTACCGTTTACCGAATTTATGTGAGAAGCTTAGCTCCTCCTTAACCATCCACAACCCCTCCCGACCCCAGAGAATGATTCTAATGATTTTATATCATCAAAAAATACCGGAGCAGAGATTTATGTGAGATTTGAGTATAGACTTCTAGAGGTAGCCTTTTCTGTGTATAAAGAAAATGGATACACCTTCCCTTTCCTTTTACAGTCAACCTTGCCTGGACAGCTGAAATTTGTAAAAGTTAAATTCCAATTTGGTGTGAGACTTTTAACACACCATAACATCGGAGTAACCTTGTAGTATTTACATGTCTATTTGTTTCTTTGTTGAGCATTTCTTTGACAGTGTGTGCGGAAGGATGATTATTTAGACCTCATCTGAACTTGACATTGAGAACAGTACTATCATCTTTACCAGATTTAAACTTGTAACTGGCCTATCTAAATTCACTGTTCGATACACGACAATTATAAATCTCCCCCCCCCCCCTGATGAGACACAAAGTTTAATATTCTTTTGTCTTATTTCTTTGTTTCACATTGATTAATACCTCTTTGTCTGTTATTAAAATTACCGTTACTAATTAACAGGAACATGAATCTATGTCTCTCTTACCTCTTCTCCTGGTAGATTACCCCATTTGTCACAGGCCTGAAAGAAAAGAAATATTATATTCATGAGATTTTTAAATTGAATTTCAGGAAAATATATAAATGGCGAAGCAAAAAATATATATAAGTTAGAATGATATATGTTCACAAATATCAGAGTAAACTATTCCTGGCAGGTAAACGCATATCTACATTGAACACCCTAAAGTTAATAAATGAGACAGACTCGTCAATGTAAGATGCACGGGCTTAACGAATATAAACATCAGCTTTATAGGAGAGACATAGTTATTTTTAAACCCGTCATCAAACATGAGTGACGACATTGACGTCATCATACACTGAGCGACGTCATTAAACAATGAGTGACGTCATAATGATGAACTTCTCACGAGAAAGAAAAAGAGGGCAGTATTCAAAGATAGACCCCAGAACACCGTGGTTGGATCGACGTAATGGCAAAAATAAAGCAAACTATTGGTTAGCCCACAAAGCATTATAGTAGTCGTCCCCCCACACACACACACACCCCTCCCCCTTCGTCTTAGATATTCTGTTTCTATCGTAATGTTGATCGTGTAGAGATATCCATCAAAGTTTGGGAAATTCAGTTGTATATATGATGAACACATACAATAAGAGACACAAGGGGAGAATTAAATAGACTAGTGTAGATCTGTAAACATTAAAAAATATCATGAAATATAATAAACCCTGCACAGATTTTTTTCTTTCTAAATTTCACCCTGGGTGTGTGTATGTTTAATTGGAAGTTTGTACATGCGCATCTAATAAGTTTTCCAATAGTTGACTCTCTCTGTCCAACGTTACGCAAGGAAAATTTAGACCAGGAAGCGACGGTCTGTAAATTAAGGAATATTTAGAGCGGGTTTATGTAACCGATACGCCCTGTGTGTCTATTAGACTAGTATTGTCATTGATGTGTCTCTATGTATTAGCTGGACTTGGTTTGGGTTGCTCGATATACTCTATAGAACGCTGTTCGGACTCGAGAGTGCCATACTCGAACCAAGCGGTGTCGGACTCGGCTCGGGATAAGGAATAAGTTGACTCTACGACATCAGAGTGTTTCTTATACTATAAGATACAGACATATTGAATGGTTCTGATAGAAAGAGTACTAATAACAATAGGAACCATGTGCGGATACAAGGCCCGGATGTTTCATTATATTTTCGTCAGCACTTGAATATAATTATGAAGATATAATAGTTAATTTGCCTGGCGGTAAATTTTACAAAATCATCTACACTACCAGGTACTTTGAACACCCCCAAGCCCCCTCTCCTCCAACTTGGGCCCAAGCTCCTTCGAGGTAGTATTTTTCTTTAAATAATTTAGCAGTTATTCAAAAGACGAAAGGAATAATACAAATAATTTAAAACCACTATTAGTTCAGATTCACCGTTTACTTTTTTTCTATCATAATGCTGCTGCTTATTCATAGTACTGTACATACAGAGGATGGTAAAAAAAGATGTTTCTTGAAAATGAAATAAAAACCTTAAAGTTAATCGTAAAAGTTAAACTTTAAGTATTTACCTCTCTTTTAAAAAAGTTGATGAAACCTACCTAAACAATCCATTTGTTGATTTGTTTCGAGTTAAACCCAGATACGTCCTTTCATATATAAGCCTGCTTGGACCCACACATTCATATCAGTCACGTATATATACATTAATCTAAATCAATAATGAAATATAATCAATAGGGATTCTTCAAATCCCATTACAACTCAAACTACTGAAACCGAGTAACATTTAATGAGTGTTGTATTGCTACGTGCTGTGACGTCAGACGTAAAGATTCTAGAGATGAAAATTATCCATCGATATTTTCACCAAAATTCACCGATTTTTTGACTGAGAAAGTGCGGAAGAGAGACACCGGAAGCACGACAGATTCTGAATATTCTCTATTTTAAAATTGAGAATGTTCATTGATTCACAAGACAATTACTTCTATAAGGGGAGCATATAGGGGTCTATACATGCAGACAAAGAAGGACAATAATAATTAGGAAATAGGATGAAAGTGGACAACAATAATTAGGAAATAGGACGAAAGTGCTGGAGTACGAGCGTGGAAGGGAGACTTCATTTATTTTCATTTATTTGTACCAACCTCGTCACAAGGTTTCTAACATATATTGTGTATTGTACGACATACATCCTGCAGAAATAACTCCTCGTATTTGGACAATTGCAAATTTATCTTTAAATATCATTGTCGTTACTTCAGTATGGGGCCTAGATCCCCCCCCCCCCCTTTCCAATTAGAATCTCTAAGGAAGTTTTTTTTTCATCTTTGATTTATTATTTAATAAAAAAAAACAGAGAAAGTGTGCCAAAACGATAAGTAGTAAGATTTCGCCCATTTCAAGAATGTCGGGTGAAATGAAGATCATATCCTAGATTGACGCTCTGACATACAGTGACCTGTATTATATAATTATGTCTCATACCTCACTGGTCTATCACAGTTTAAACAAATCTAATAACAAAAAATATATATATTTTATGTCAATATCTTAAAGTTAGAAAATCACCAAGATTAGTTTGAAGTCTCTATAGCTATACATACTGTAGCACTTTCATCCATATAACCAAACATGTCTTAGTCCGGAGAGACTGCAACAGAATGCCTACAGCGATATAGACTATATTACTATGTGTTGTCTGTTATACCAGACAGTCGTATCTGTAAATCAGCTTAGTCTGTACTTTAGACAAATCCCTCTATGACATCGTCAAAGGTGATGTTTCAGATATAGCATTAGTTATACCATTTTGGTTGCGAGGGATAATTCTTACATCAATAATGGTGTATCATAACAAAAAAACAGATATAACGATGGTCCGACCATGGTCCGACCATGGTACGGTTTGCGTGTGACCACTCTCTACTATGGTCTGACGATCGTCCGACCATCGTCCACTAAAGATGGTAATTAGCATCATTAGCCCCGAATTAACCATGGTCCGACCATCATTAGCAGGAAGAACCATGCGTGTGACCGCAATTGCGTTGTCCGACTACGCATTTTAGCCTAAACACTGACCTCGGCCGGAAATCCCCGATTCAATACATACGATGTAAACAAAACCAACCTGCACTGCATACTGTACACTAATACATGTACTGTACATACACACGTACGGTTTATACCACAAAACAACACAACAATCAACACTCCGAACAATTCCTTAAGACAACTTGCAATGGAGGCCACTACTCGCGGTAAAACCTGGGAGGAACAAGAAGTCCTGACACTAATTGATATATTTTGGGGGGAGTAGATACAGAGTATGGTGGAAAACCCCGTCAGGAATAAGGAGGTGTTTAGGAAGTGTGCGGAAATGATGGCGAAAGAGGGATACGAACGGACGCATACGCATTAGCGTGAACAGTGCGTGCTGAGCTTGCATATCTATAATATTTAGCTGTGTATTACGAATGAATATGCGTCTACACGCTCTCTGTCGGCGAACAGCGGCTTCTTGTCTTTGCAGGAATGCTTCTTCCAATATGTGACGCCTCCTTCGTAATACAAATCCTATACAAATCTAAGAACCAATGAAGCGTTACTGCAAATTGAGCTTCCATCGCCATCATATACTACTTACATCTATAAAACCCGCGAAACATCGTCAAAACCGTGACCCTTGACCGACCCAACGCAACTGCGCATGATAGCTTTGCAAAAGCATAATTAACTCACTGATGCACTGTGTCCGCGAATGAGAATATAGTACAAAGTAGTGTGAGTAGGCTACGTGTGACCGTTACCGTAGTTAGTTTAATATGGTCGGACTATACAGTAGTTAATACACGATGGTCGGAAGATGCAATTTTATACGTGTGACCGGGGTCTTAGTAAAAGCCAACAGAAATGTACACAATCTTAATATCCTGCCCCCAAAAATGGAATAAAGCCCTTCAGTTTTTTTTTTTTTTTGCTTTGCTGTAAAGTTTATTCAAACAGAATGGCTTGAATCCTTTTTGTAGATTATTTTTAGTAACATATGTTTTCAACTAATTTTTAATCTTTTACTTTCTGATAGTTATGTTCATATTGATGTACATATTTTTTTTATTTCTTAGTCTGTGGTTCTCCTATTTATAAATATTTTATATTTATACTGGTGATAACGGAAAGGAAATTAACAATATATGCGCCGAACTTTTGTAATAGGCTCGAGTTATATATTTCTTACGGAAACTCTAAGTGTACATGTTATTTGAACAACTGTATAGCGATAATATAGTAGGACATATGAATCCGACCGCTTGTAATTAGCCTCAGCAGGCGATGAGAATAGAAACAACTCCAGCCCCAATTCTTACATGTATAAGAAGGTGAAGCTAGTATTATGTTATGACATATGTAATAGGTCTGATTTAAGTTCGGATGATGGTAAAAAAGCAACCAGGTTTTACATGCGTTCAAGCATCTATCAAAGTTATTATTATTATTATTATTATTATACAAAATTTCTATAGCGCCTTATCCAATCAGAAATTGCTCTAAGGCGCTTTACAGTAAAATACAAACAAACATGATATACAAATATATAAATCGATAATGTAAGGTATAAAAAGGGTAGAAAAATTGTTATATACAATCTGACAATAAATTGTATAAAAAACTGCAAATGGGAAATCGAAAATTATACAAACAAGTTCTTAAAATTTTAAATATATATATATATGTGAAAAATTTTAAATTTTAAAAGCGCTATCAATGCAAAATGGAAATAATGTGACAATATAAATAGTAGAAAGCACGGTTAATGGAATGCAGATCTAAATAGAAAGGTTTTGACTAGTTTTTTAAATTCATCTATATTTTTGGCACACTTAGCTTCCTCCGATAAACTGTTCCATAATGTCGCAGTTCCATAATGTATATGGTTATGTATATAGTTATAATAATTCATCAAACTGATGAAAACTTTTGAGTGCTATTTGATGGCGATGAAGTTGACATTGTAAACGGAACCAGCTATGTAAATGTTACATTCGTTAAGTTAGTCTTGTCATTCAACCATTGCTGTAAACGGATCATCCAGCTTCTCCAAAGTAGAGTCTACTGTACATCTAAGATGCATTAACAAAATGCAGAAAGCAATATACGGCAAAAGCTAAGCATAGCCGTGACGCAGTATCTTGCCAAAAAAAAATCAGATTCTTGTGAGTGATCTTTTTCAACCTTGTTTCCGTATACAGCGTCACATATTACGTGTCCAGTTCTTTGGTTACCATGGTATTTAGACAACAGAACAAAACAGTAGTATAATTGCCCCCACATACTGACTGGTATTATGGTCTTGTTGTGTAAATGTGCGTGAAAAGTGATTTAATCACAGCTCCACCGAATCATCGGTAATGATTTACTCCACAGAGCGAATCTGGTGCCACTACAAAAATATATTTGCAAGATCTATTTTTACAGTTTATTTCAAATAACGAATATAATATTTTCACAAATGACAAAATAGTCTTCAATATTATTACATTTTATCAATACCGTATCACCTCTTCCTTCAATTATATTCAACCTCCAAAATGTCCAGCATTTGCACTCTGGAAAACGGTGAGTCTGATATTCACAAGCAATTTCGTTTATCTATGCACTCCACACTCAAATAATAGGCAATAAAAACCAGTGTCTGGTATGACTTTAAAACCATACAAAAAACAACAATGTTGAATCGCGCTGCTTCGCAACGGTCACCATCCGTTACACTACCAGTTCACCCTCATTTCTGACCATAAACTACAGGTATTTAATGTTCTATACACATGAGTGTACGTGGAACCGGGGCAGGAACATTTACCTTGATGAATTTGAGTTAATAATTGAGTAAGATTGAACTTAGAAGAAAGGGTAGCAAAAGTGCACTTTGTGCTGTTTTTGTTACAATCTGCTTGTAGGAAACTTGACCGTTAAAGGAATGAGAAAAACCATGAAAACATAATGTTACTTCAGTCCACCAGGGAAGATTAAAGTAAGTTTTTTTAACAAGCAAATATCTGTGACACTAAACTTGTAGGACACAAATTGTCTAAATATGATTAAACGACAAATAATTTACTATTCATGAGCAGTCACGTGATTGTGACAACATATTTAGATATCTTAGTAAGTTGCAGGGTATCCAATAATTCTGCGAATATTGCACGGTTTGGTGAATTTACAACCTATGACGTAATAGGCAGCTTTAGTTAATGGAAGACCAACTTCTCCTAACACCAGAGAAAACGAAGAAAATGACCATAACCAGTGAAAACCAGGAAGCCTGCTACAAATACAAATATGCAAGGGCAGCTACAGTGTCGGCTAAACGGACTGTTGTTACGACTGTTGTATGTGCTATGATGAACAGTACATGTGCCCCGAAATTAAATGAACATAAACAAGAACGGTGCAACTCGATTGACAACAGTATACGGTTTCATATTTAGTGTACATCGAGATGGTGAAGTTAAAGCGGGATATGTTCAGTGAGGTAAAAACATTATTTGATTTAGATTTTTGTTAATGTCATTGATTTTTACTACAGCAAGTTTTGGTTCAGAAGGATAATACCAATGTTTCACGAGGATTTATAGTGGTATGTTAGAAACGTTAAGCAGCGTCGGTTATGTCAATTATGTCAAGAGTTCTATGTCAAAGAAATATTTTAAAGATATGTATTTCTGTTCACATCCAGTTTGCTTCCACGTTAGAATAAACGTGATACAAACGTTTACGTGAGTTGTTCCTATATTAGTTGGCGCCCTCAACCCTCCACCTAATCCTAGATACTAGCAATAAGTAATGAATGAGGCTGGAAGGTCCGTGTGTGGCAATAAACTACCCTTAAGACTTGAAGATAATTATCAAGATAAAATAAACAGCCGATGATAAATCAGATTATTAGTTACCGACTATACTGTAGTTGGAACAACTCAACTCCAAGCCCTACCCCAACCCGGACCCTGACTCCTTCAAATCCTCTAATCCTTCTAATGTATGTATTTTTACGCCGAAAATAATACGAATATTTGTCTTATATTCATATTTTATCAAATTATTGCATATGTTTTGGTTACCATGGTATCCGTACAAGATAACAACGAAGCGGGTTAGTANNNNCCCCCCCCCCCAAAAAAAAAAAAAAAGGAAAGGAAAAAAAAAGAAAGAAAAAAAAGAAAAATAGTATTAGATCGGAACTCTTGAAATATCAGTAATTAAAATAGCTCCTCTTCCCTTCATACATACAAATGATCATGCCAAGCATTACCATTCAGAAGAATATACCAGAGTTTATTGGTTTCAAATAAAAACCAGACCCGTCCTTTCATTATATCAAAGCCTGCTTGGACCACACACTTATGTCATTGACGTATACACTAATCTGGATAAATCATAATTTAAGCAAGTGATCCTTCAAATCCCCTGAAGCTTTCTAAGGAACAAAGTAAATGTTATTAGCAAGAATTAATTCCAAAGGAAGAATACCATCATGGATATATCTAGGTTCTGTATTTTGTGTTGTGTTTGCTACAATCTGCTGGTAAGAAACTTAGCCGTAAAATGAAAGATAAGGACCTTGAAAACATAATGTTACTTTATTTCACCAAAATCACACTAGGAAAGATGAGAGTAGGTAGAGATGTTAAAGGTTTGGAAACCAACAAATAAAAGGACAATAACTTTGTGGGACAAACTATTGTCTGAATCTGATTAAACGATAAATACCTCACTAGTATATTAGTAGCAGTCATGTGATTGAAAAAACATATTTAGATATCTTAATAAGTTGCAGTGCTATCCAGTTATGTGTGAATATTATATGGATTGGTCAACGTTATAACATATTACGTAGCATGCAGCTTTATTTAATATTATCAAAACGTTTACGCATTGACTTAATTCTCAACATTATTTAAGTTAAACACTACGAAAGCATAGAAATCAACTTAAAATGAGTTGTTAGAGTCAAATTCCACATATATCTGTTCCTATTACTAACTTCTAAATGTTCCCCATCACCATCCTGTGCAATTGACCAATTCGCAAATTACCATAGAAATGGTTAAATTTAATTGGATTAGTAATTACTTGCGTCAAGACCGACATTTTAAAGTAATATATCTGTTAGTGTTCAAGTGATGCATGGAAGACCCACGTCTTACACAAACAGAAACAACTAAAAACATAAACATGCCTAGTAAAAACCAGGGAGCTGCTACAGTAAGATACAGGGTCAGTTAAACGGACTGTTACGACTGCTGTTATGTGTTATGATGAAAAATTACATAGACATTACAAGAACAAACCTGTTCAATATGATTCATAACATTCTAAAGTTTCATCTCAGAATAAGCGTGAAGTTTATTGGATACAAATTCACAACCTCGAATATTAATAAAACAGCATGTGTCAAAAACGATTGTACAATATATAGCAAACCTGTCCAAAAGTCAATCTTTTAGTTATAACTATATG
This sequence comes from Apostichopus californicus, assembly GCA_020650975.1. Taxonomy (NCBI): domain Eukaryota; kingdom Metazoa; phylum Echinodermata; class Holothuroidea; order Aspidochirotida; family Stichopodidae; genus Apostichopus; species Apostichopus californicus. Next base: position 11,205 of record JAIPMN010019417.1, read on the forward strand.
TTTACAATATCAAACTGACATGGAAAGTGTACGGGTGTGTCAATATAGAACTAAGCGTTGTGAACGCTAAATGAGATTCATTTAAATAATGTTCACACGCAAGATTCCATCCGCTCTCTCCACAACCCCCTCCCCCTCCCCCCTTTTGGAAGTAGGAGCGGGAAGATGTCTGAAAGTTCTTTCTTTACGTCACAACTTATAATGTTACCAGCAACACGTAATCTTCACTGATAATGTATTACTATATTGATTTATTTACACTTATTGGGAACTGAAAACAGTGCCAGGCACCGGTGTGAAGTTCGATACTTATTCTTCGTTCCTCGTTCGACATTCGCGAATCAGTAACACCTCCCTTTTCAGTTACTTATTCGACAATGGTATCGACGTAACACCTATGGAAAGACGAAAGCTTTCTTACAAAATGTTCAACATTGGGTCGTGGAAAGAGGTTTATCTATGGGTCATATGAACTCTAATATGTAGAAGGGTACCATAATGCATCTTGCCCGGTCCAAAGAGTGCTTGATAATGACCAATTAAAATGACCACTAAATCATCACTTCGTAAATGAATGTAACTGGACCTGAATTTTTTTGTAGGCCCCAGTAAAGACCAGCACGCCTTGGACCACCCAAGCAATGGGTCATATGAATTCTAAAGACACTGTAGAAGAGTACCACAATAAGTCTTGCCGGTCCAAAGAGTGCTTGACCAACTTAAATGACCAATACTTCATCATTTCTTATATTAATGTAAATTGGACCTGAAAAAAATCACTTTAGGCCCTTATCAAAACTAGCACGCCTTGGACCACTTAACTAATGGGTCATATGAATTCTTAAGACATTTTAAAAGGGTTCCATAATGCGTCTTGCCCGGTCCGAAGAGTGCTTGACCAGTTAAAATGACCACTAAATCATCACTTCGTAAATGAATGTAACGGGACCTGAAAAACTCCTTAAGGCCCTAATCAATACCAGCACGCCTTGGACCACCCAACCAATGGGTCAGATTCTTTTAGTTATCTATCACTTAAGAATTTTAATGGTTCGACGCAAGGGAGCAATCACGCTATGATAAATATAAACTCTCAGCCTTTTGAAGGTAATGCCATGGACATGGTAGGCATGCAGTCAGGTCGTACATCGGTATCAGTTAGTTCGAGCCTAGTGTTCAAGCGCTCTTTTACGAGAGAAAACTTCTAGGAAACATCCTGAATAAATTATTTCAATTGCAATCGGAACGCATGGTCCTTTGTTCCGCTCCTTCACATTTGTCTTATGAAGTATTATACAACACCTAATTATATTCCGGCCATTTGATTGGTCAATTGCTCGTCGATTGCATGCAAAATCCGCTCTATTGCACTCTATGAAATAGAGCCATGGGATATACTTTTTTGATAGCACTTTTTTCAATGGTAAGAGAGCAGAGAAACCTGTCTGTTCAAAACAATCTGTTGCATTAGTACATTTTACATCCAATTATATCCAAATTTACGCCTCGTTGAATGGAACATTCCATCTTTCAACTCATGAAATATTTGCACTATTGCACTCATAACCATTCATTATTTGTATAATAGTGAAATGGAACATCTTTGCATATAGATTGGTAAAAGTGTATCAATTCTACCAATTAAAGTAATTTTGGCATGAACATTTCTCTTCTGCAAGTACATTTCAATCCAATCAGGGAATAAATGGGGAGGGGTGCGGGGGGGGGGGGTTGTGGATATTAAGCATGTTACATTCTCCTGACTTCTATACTTCCATAATTGACTCAGCATATAGCCTAATATTTATATTTACCGAAGAAAAATACATTACATACAATTGTAAGTGATTAAAAAATATAATTTTGATTTAATTTAACAAACGCGAAATTGACCTAAAATCTGGCACTTTTGTTAATGGATTGAATGTATCTTGTGTATTGAGTAAATTTTGTATAGCTAGATTATGGAAGTTATAATTAATATTTAGGTAAAACTTGATAAAAGGAAATTTACTAAAAACTCACACTAACTCTGGTCTATTTTTAGTTGGAATAAACCCATTGAAACTTCTTATGGTGGATCTTTGGACCGGGCACTGAAAACTCCGTAATTGCAAACCTGTTTGGGAAAAAAAAAATCGCGACCGGGCAAGACGCATTATGGTACTGTTCTACATTGTCTTTACAGTTCATATGACCCATTGGTTAGGTGGTCCAAGGCGTGTTGTTTGTGCTTGGGGCCTTAAGGTTTTTTTAAAGGTCCCGTTACATTCATTTAAAAAATTGATGATTTAGTGGGCATTTTAATTGGTCAAGCACTCTTTGGACCGGGCAAGACGCATTATGGTACTCTTCTACAATGTCTTAAGAATTCATATGACCCATTAGTTGGGTGGTCCAAGGCGTGCTGGTCTTGATTAGGGCCTAAAGTGATTTTGTCAGGTCCCGTTACATTAATTTAAGAAATGATGATTTAGTGGTCATTTTAATTGGTCAAGCATTCTTTGGAACGGGCAAGACGCATCATGGTACTCTTCTACAATGTGTTTAGAGTTCATGTTACCCATCGGTTTGGGGATCCAAGGCGTGCTGCATGGATTTGGGCCCAATGCTTTTTCGTGGACCCGTTACACCCATTAAAGAAGTAATGACTTAGTGGTCTTTTAAATTGGTCAAGCACTCTTTGGACCGGGCAAGACGCATTATGGGACTCTTCTACAATGTCATTAAAGTTCATGTTACTTATCGGTTTGGTGATCCAAGGCGTGCTGCATGGATTAGGGCCCAAAGCTTTTTCGTGGTCCCGTTACACGCATTAAAAGAAGTAATGCGTTAGTGGTCATTTAAATTGGTCAAGCACTCTTTGGACCGGGCAAGACGCATAATAGGACTTTTCTACATTGTCATTAGAGTTCATGTTACCTATCGGTTTGGTGATCCAAGGCGTGCTGCATGGATTAGGGCCCAAAGCTTTTTCGTGGTCCCGTTACACGCATTAAAAGAAGTAATGCGTTAGTGGTCATTTAAACTGGTCAAGCACTCTTTGGACCGGGCAAGACGCATTATGGTACTCTTCTACAATGTCATTAGAGTTCATGTTACCTGTCGGTTTGGTCATCCAAGGCGTGCTGCATGGATTAGGGCCCATAGCTTTTTCGTGGTCCCGTTTCACGCATTAAAGAAGTAATGCGTTAGTGGTCATTTAAATTGGTCAAGCACTCTTTGGACCGGGTAAGACGCATCATGGGACTCTTATACAATGTCCTTAGAGTTCATATGACCCATAGATAAACCTCTTTCCACGACCAAATGTTGAACATCTTGTAAGAAAGCTTTCGTCTTGCCATAAGGTGTTACGTCGATACCATAGTCGAATAAGTAACTGAATAGCAGTTACTGATTCGCGAATGTCGAACGAGGAACGAGGAATAAGTATCTAACTTCACACCGGTTGCCAGGGCAGCATAACGCAAACAAGCTGACCAGACTTGCATTATGAGCAATAGCTGAATGAAAGGTGATCAAACTCTTTACCTGCCATTGACCTGTTTGTAGATTCAGACGACGATACTCGTTAATGACGACTTCATTCCAAACTGATGGAAAACATTAAAGAGAGATATGTTAATGATAAGTGCATACTTAATCTTTGTTGGTCTGGAATGAAATCATAAACATTATATTTACGAGATTTATGTTGGCTCTAGATGATAACTTCATATAGCTGAGTAATCAATCTATAGTTGATTTCTTAATGTTGATCTTATTAGTTTGCTATCATTATCATATCAGTAATATATATATATATATATGCTGATCAGTTTACAATCCTTATATATCTCATTAAGATTACCGATCAGTTTACTATCATTATCATCTCGATTTATACCTGATCAGTTTACAATTACTGTATCATCCTCTTAGTTATAAAACCAATCAGGTTAGAATTATTATCATCTCATTAACATATCTGATCAATTATACAATTATCCTAAATGAAAGCATATGCTCCCATTCAAACAGAAACGAATCTCGGACTAAATTAAGAAACCAAATCATGATAGTCGAGTACTCGATGCTCAGATCAAGAATAATAATCCATTAGACGATGAACGGATCAGAGAACACTCAACATCAGTGACGTCATCACAAAAGACGAGAGCAATAACTAAACACTGCTTACAACAATGTTACAAAAATGTTACAAGAAGAAAAGGGCATTTGTTTAATAACAAATTTAAAGTTAGATTATGTAAAAGAATAAACAACATTTTCATAACAACGTAACTAGTCTCCACGTTAGAGGTATAAGAGCAATCCAGCTCGGTAAAAGAAGGTTATTTTGGTTTTTCACTCAGGTTCCTTTGTTTAATGTTCTTCAAACTTTATTAAGAATAAATCATAGGTGTAGGAACACTGTGCAGGTGACAGCTGATACCTCACTTTCCAAAGTGGATAGAAACGAGGAGGGTGGGGCTAAGGGGGGGGGCTGCAGGAATACGTTATTATACACACATCTGTCTAAAATAGAAAAACATTTAATGGATCGGGGCAAACGTGTTGTTTACACTAACTACTTATGTTTTTGAGATTGATCAATGATGACATCATCATCAGTGACGTCACTCCACCATTAAAAATGGGAATCTCGATGTGTCCTTTAAACACAGAACAAAGTATGTGGGTACAATGTGTACGTGTCCGAGAAATAATGTTGAGGGGTGGAGGTAGAGAGGTTTGTATGTATTTACATTACTCTTAATTAATTTAAATGATGAATTTAGGTAGAATCTTAGTATAGATGTGTTATTGTACAGAGCAATGTGAGGGCGTTGTTGACAAGTGGTTAAGGCAGTGGACTTGTGATCTAAGGATTACAGGTTCGAGCCGTTGCGTTGTGTCCTTGGGCAAGGCGCTTTATCTCCATTGCCTCTCTTCACCCAAGTGTATAAATGGGGACTTGCGAGGTAACTTGTAAATATAGTTGTGTGCGTCGGTTTGTTGCTGCACCCTATTGGAAGTCTCCCGGGGGACACGTGGTTGTAGTGCACTGTGGTGCCCCAGGAGAGATTAATTGAATTGTGCACACTTTGGTGTGTAGGTGTGACAAGTTACCAATGACCAGGGTTAAGTTGTAAAGTCATGTGAGAAGGCCTTGGCCCTGAACAAGACTGTAAACCTAAAATTAAAAAAATAAAATTAATGTAACATTTGATTGCTCGTGATGTTTGTGAAACTATCCCGGGTTCAAGATATTCAGTTTTATATTACAACAAATTAGTGATGTCATCAAAAATCATGAAAACCAATTATTGAGACATTGATCATAGAAAAAGACTAAATGTTTTTGGAATTACTTTATTGAGTTAAATTATAGAGCTACAAGACTAGACAAATCATGTCATATTCACGTGATCACATTTCCGATGTCCTGAGAGTATGTCAATTGTGTAAACTAAGGTTTATATGTCTTGTTTCCAGCCACTTTCTTTACAACTGTATTAATACTAAATACATCAATCTCTCTACTTGTCCCTTATATCGGGGAGGAAGGTTAGTATAATATAACATCGTGTTATTATGACTTGACATGCATAATTCTACCATTGAACAATAACACTGTCCAAATTTCGAAGAAGTTTCAAGAAACCTACATAAAAGTACATTATCGACAGAAGTGTTGATGGATACAAAAACAAAAAACACTTACATGTAAACAACTATGAACGAAGATATCATATCAATATAAATTATGTTTTGTGTCGTGTCGTGGTTTGTCTTTCAGAATATCAATAAGGCATGACGAAACTACAACACAAACTAAACAGAAATATCAGCAGCAATTGTATATAATTACAATACTTGTTGAATTGAAATAGAACGGACCATTGTAACATCTCTTTGTTGCTGTATTTTTTTATTCCGGAATTTGAATGCGAGCCTAGACTATTGCAGCCGATCTTACAAAGCTATCATAGTTGCAGTGCGTACTCTATTAATAATCGGCCGTTTTACCGGTTCAGATCTACCCACCTACTATAACTAAATGCACGTCCCTAGTTTTACGGTTATGATTCAGTAACAATACTGGTGACGATATGACAAATGCTCATTTCCATTAAACTCAAGAAACACGTATCTAATGTGAATAACCATGATAATTCCTTTTACATCAGAGACTACCATAGCCTGCAGCATAGTTGCATCCATGATAAGTTACTTGATCCAAGCGAAGGATGAAACTTTCTCTTGAGCATTATTTTTATTTAATGAGTAAGAATATTCTAGGCCTGAGTCGGGTACCCGGATACCCGACCGAACATTCGTGTACCCGAATCGAAAACACGAAAAACGGGTACCCGTTTTCTGAGGGGGGGGGGGATCGCGTAACTGCTACGCGAGTGCTTTCATGATTTCATGTTTTGATTAATCAAGACACGCGAATACGTAAGACTATTTTAATGAAATAACTTTCTTGTAGTGTAGATGGCTGTTTTAATTGCTTACTATTTCCAGTTTTAGCCATTCGTGATGGTTCTTTTTCGTGTGTGGATAAAATCACTCAACACCGAAAATGAAAATATTATACCGGTGAAAACTACTCAAGATTGAAATCTTTAATCCATCGCAAAACTATGTTACCTCTTCAAAACATAGCACATACCTTCCAAACGATTGCCGATTTCCAGCTAATTAAAAGTTGTAAACCAGGCTACGCTTTTGTGTGTGTGTAAAAAAACGATGGTTCTGGCAAAATGTTTCCCATTGAATTAGTGTGGTGTTAGGCTAATTTGTGGTCGAAGATAGCAGTAATAATGAAAGTATTTTATGGATATTTTAGTTCCAGCTAACTGCCTTAAAACTTGAGCGAATAAGCAGATGGTGAAGGCTAGATTTCCCCATTAGTATAGACTCAGTGTGGTGTTAGGCAACCGTGTGGTCGAAGATAGCAGCAACAACGAAATTATTCGGTGACTATTTTAGTGCAAGCTAACTGCGACACAATTTAAGCGAATAAACAGATGGTTAGGCTATATTTCCATGTTCACTCTGTGTGATTTTAGGCTACCATGTGGTCGGAGATTTGTAGGGGTTGTACGCAAACATAGTTTGTCGAGTGCACGTGTCTTTGATGTCATCAAGCAGCTAGCTCTGGTAGTCCATAGCAAGTGCTTTCCTTAGTTGTAGCTACTGTATACGTTCGTGCTTGCGTAAATATTGGAATTCTCAAAATTGCTATATTTTTTTCATTCATTTATAAATAGAAGGAAAGACTGTCAAGGACATTTACGGAATGTTTAGATGGATTATAGACGGGATAAAAAACAAGAAAATTCAATGCTCTTTACTAAACGTTTATTACAAATGCGATCGTTTAACGATGAATCACTACATGGTCACAGCCGTAATGTATGTTTAATTCAAGTTGACTCGGCAGAAATTTATTACGGGAAATCCCGTCTTGGCAACTTTTGACAATGCAGGATTTGAAATCATATTGTGGGAATCTCGCAATCCCGCGGCTAATGCGAACCTTGGATTGTAGTAGCAGAAACATTCGCAAGTATTTTTTGGCAAGGTGTTTTTTATTTCATTCCATTTGCATATTTATTATACATCAAAGGATGACAATTCAGTTGTTCATAACAACAGGAGTACCGCTTGAAAACGTATATTTCGGAGATATAATGTAAGGTGGCATCGTGATCTGCCAATTATGTACACTTTACATTGTGTTAGACTATTGACGTATATACCATTGCAGTATGACGTACATATACTGTAGCTCTTAAGTAAAATCACCCCACCCCAACCCCACCCCCAACCCCCCCCCCCAAAAAAAAAGAGATACCATAACAACCAACGAGTAAATAGCACATGAGCAAGAAGCGCGGCGTGAAGTATTTATACCTGCCCTTCTGCACCCGAACATTCGCCTGTATTCGTTTCTTCCTAGTAATGCATTCGTTTGGTTATGACTCACTTAAACGACTACAATGATTCCTATAACGTCTTCATTTTTTTAGACGTATGTAGACAAGATGGTGGACCAAACAGTTAAAACATTAAAAAAAAAAACAATTACTGATCTTTTCTTGTATTTAGGCGTTGACCGATGAATAATACTACTTGAATTGTATCTGAATCCCTCTCTTAACTACTACTTGCAAGATTAGTGGTTACTCTATTATTTAATTTTTCTTTATGACAGTTTAGCATCTCACCGAAAATCAAACAAAAATATAAAGTTAAAACTTCGACAGATAACACGCGTTAAATGGAATAAAGTATACATCGTTACCTCATTAAGTATATAATACCGATGTAAAACTGTACCGAATCGATACACAATATGTATATTGATGGCTTGTACATTAAACTAGTACTCATCTA
>JAIPMN010019418.1:0-15988 GCA_020650975.1 Apostichopus californicus
TATATATCTATATCTATATCTATAGGCCAATATATTTATATATAGTGTGTGTATACATAATCTTCCCGCTTCTATTGTTATAACCTATCGCGCGGAATCTATAATTAATCTATAATTCCCACACTTAGCTACTGCAAAACATATCTTGCACTTAGCTGACCTCGGCGAGAAAACTGATTTCATAAAACCCCTTCTTCCTTTCCACTTGCCAATTTTGTTGGGGCACTTGCGAATTGCCTTTAGGCATCATTTTAATGGAAAGTGTTGTATCACCTCCGTCGCAAAGAAGCCATCTTGCTTGTAGTTAGAGCTGCTTCATATGATGTGTAATTATGAATGAATGTTAATTTTACGCCACGAAAAAAACCCAACCGACAATCTAACTCCTTTTCCTTTTCTGCTCGTTTGTACGCAACCTTCCAATAATTAATATGCGCCCCTCTGTGTACACTATATACCGAGTGAACTCCATTGATACAAAACGTACTACCCATTGGTCATTTATTCGTCCTTGATCAGCACAACAACAAACATTGCAGTTCGTTTGCACAAAAGGTGTCACCGTAGTGACTGCAAAACCTTAGAAGCCCAGTTTATCTGCACTTCCGATCGACAATTATAGTCCATGCTAACCAATCCTAGGAATTCCTTCTTCATATGATTGATAATTACCTTATGTTCCTCAAAACAACGATCTAGACGCTTAAGGTATTTCTGAGACGTAAATAATGGAAAGGGAATCAAACTGCAACGTCCTTAATTAACAAAATTTAATGTGTGTAATTTCCTCGCATATCACAAAAGGAGGTGTCAAAGAATTTCACGTTATGTGTGTTATGGCTGTGTGTGTGTATAAGCCGAAGCTATAGATATATTTATGGTCTGTACTACCTCGGTGCAGTTACGTACATACATAACGTACCACATATACACAGTAGGTACTTACCCACAATTACAATACACAGTATCAGCGCATTCAAACGGGTAGTGGATACTATACACAGCGCGTTATATTGCAAAGTCATTGTTGACACTGTTTAGTCTGTTAACTTAGTGAACAGAATCAAATTCTGGTAGATTTCATATATTTTTCTGAGTCCTGTAGCATGGAAATTCTTTAGAAAATACATAAACTGCCATAATGAATTCAAGAAGGTTTCTCATTTCATCATTATTGTCTAAAAATAAGTGGTTGGTATTTTATCGTAAGAACGCATAATTCCGTTCAGTTATCTGCAAGGCATTTTGACACTGAAACGCTGTGTTGCACTATCCCACACAGTTGTAGGAATGAAGATAAAAAGTGATGAATGCCGAAGTCAAGAAGTCCTGGCACAGTGATCATTTCTTCAACGTTACTTTTCGGATTATATGGAGGAGATAACAATGTAAATGAAATCATGGTGTATTTGAGAACTTTCTACCCAACTGGTGTTGGGAGTAATGTGGATCAGAAATACCTTTGAAGTGATATAGCTACGATTTACTATTTCGAAATCAGTGCCTACCGAAGTGATAGGTGAAGCTTTTTGATTTGTTGTGTGTATACTACTAGTAATAGCTTACTACACAGTATTCCATACGGAGAGAAGTTGGACGCTTACTGTATAGACAGACCTAGCCTACACTGTGTACTGTAGTAACTGAGTAGTGTATAACTGAGGGTAACTTATACAGTCCAGTGTATCATATAAGCCTTTCATTGATTTGGAAATTGGAATTATATTATTGCCTCTGGTGATTCTAACTTGGGGATACCCATTAATTTTCGGTGGGAAGATAACCATAGTGAACTGTTTGATCACCCGAATTTTGTGGCCTATCAATTCAAGGTAAGTTAGGCTAACATTAGGCTTATGTTACATCTTGGGGCTTACAGTAAGCCTACTGTAATTGTGCTTGTACTTGGTTGGAGCCTAACGAATTAGTTGATCTTATTTCAGTAATGTACATACTGTTTTAGCGTTTGTACATCAGTCTTGTGATTTAACTGTCTCAAATTCCAGAAGATTCTAGGCTTTCTGTACGCTATTTTCACAGACCATGGACACACAGGAACTTGTAGTTGTACTGTACTTAGCTGAAAATTCAAAGAAAGCACATAAAGTTAAGGCTTGGTCCTACGCACTAATTGCTAGCCGATACTAATTAAGGTAGTATCATTCTTGGGATATCACTCTCTTTCTTCACATGTACTGTATGTACACGTTGTTCATTCCACATGACGTAGCTTATGTGTTGCTGGGTAGCCTATAATTACTGTGTATGCCAGTCAACCAATAGGCTCCTGTTACAAGTCACTCAAAGACTCAAAGAAAGTTCAGTGCATAGGTGTGAATTTATGATCTGATTGTTGCATACATACATACAATACGTTCATATTTCTGACTTCGGAGAAAAGCATGTTTTTTTTTGTGACAATGTATGTAATAGGGTTCCAGTGCCATTGCGCCATAGGTACATACCGCCATACCATTCCGCCATAGGTTTTGATTCTTTCTGCCATGACGGAAAGGCTCGAAACCTGTGGCAGAAAGGTACATTTTAGGAATGGATTTTACCAAGTAATGTATCGATAAAACTTTAATTGATTCGCATGGAAGGATAGGTACACCGTTTTCAAATGTGACGGTTTGCTGGATAGACTGAATTGTAGTTTAGACAAGATTGGTGAATAGATACACAGTCTATAAGGTACATGTTGATTGAATAGTTTTAATTGTAAGTTTGTAAGAGTTGATACACTGTTTTCAAATATATCTAGTTGGTTGAATAAATCGAATTAATTTAAAGTTGATTGTTTATTAAAAAAGACCGATTCTGATTGTTGATTTAAATGACTGATTTTGTGGATTTTGCGGGCCTAGGCAGTGTGAAGCAAAGCAATATAGACAGTGCATATAGGCCTACAGTGCAACCACAATATTGTGCTCTTTCCGCCATACAAAAGGGCTTTACCTCCATCGGAGTAACATGGTGGAATGGCACTTTTTCTATGGCGGAAAGAGCACATTTTCTATGGCCGAATGTACCGATGGCAGAATGACATGGCCCCCATGTAATAGTACTTTCTAGTGTTTAACAGGTCTAAAAATCGTGAACCCTGTCCCGAGAACCATTACCCGTCGGGTATCCGGGTACCCGAAGAAAATTGTTTACCCTCGTGTTTTCAAGAAATTACATATTGGATGCCATACTCAATGAATTATTTTCTACACTGACAATGTTTTCATGTTCAAATCGGTGTAAGATAAGGTATAAAACCTTCTTCAATAATTTCTATTTGCCTTTGTTTCTTTCATTAACTTGTTAATAACTTCATATAATTAACATTACCACTAACATCGCACTGCCGCCGCTGCTTATGCTTGCTCTCCACGTCTATTGGATCAGACCATATAAATATCCAATTTAGCTCTTAAACGGTTTTTACTACTACTATCTATTATGTAGGCCCAGGGTTGGCATTAGCCGATTCCCACAATTTGATCGCATTTGGAATTTAAACGTTTAGTAAAAAGACACTGGCGATTATTCATTTTTCACTATCCCGTCTATCATCCATTAGTAATATCTCATAACATTCCTGTCAGTCTTTCCTTCTATGAAATAAACGAATGAAAAAATAATAACTGTGAGAATTCTTTCAATTTCTTCCACATGGTAGCCTAACACCACACTAAGTCAATGGGGAAATCTAGCCTAGCCATCTGTTTATTCGCTGAAATTGTGACGCAGTTATAATATATCCATGGAATTTTTATTTAAATTATATTTTATTCTGAACCAGAAATTTGTTCTTACTGTTTGAGCTATCATATGTATGCTACCTCTTCATTACGTAGCCTGTGTAAAAAAAACCATGTTCAGTACGTAGCTGTGTAAAAAAAAAAACATGTTCAGTACGAAGCCTTTTGAAAAAAAAAAACCATGTTCAGTTCGTAGCCTGTGTAAAGAAAAACATGTTCAGTACATGTAGCCTGTGTAAAAATAAAACCATGTTCAGTACGTAGCCTGTGTAAAAAGAAACATGTTCAGTACGTAGCCTGTGTAAAAAAAAACATGTTCAGTACAAAGCCTGTGTAAAAGAACCCCCATGTTTAGTACGTAGCCTGTGTAAGAAAAAACATGTTCAGTACATGGCCTGTGTTAAAAAAAACATGTTCAGTAAGTTGCCTGTGTAAAAATAAAACCCATGTTCAGTACCTACAGTGGCCTGTGTAACAAAAACCATGTTCAGTACGTAGCCTGTGTAACATAAAAGCCCCCATGTACAAGTGAAAAACCTAACCTTGGACAGGGACTTAAAAGTATTGAAGTTACTTTATTCTGAATCTTGTAGAATTTTGTAGTAGTATTTAACATGTAGGTATCGTCTGCATTAAGATATATATATACTGTGCTTTGTACACTGTTAGAGATGTTAAAGACCTGTGTAACGACGACGACGGACGAGACACTGTAACGAGAGAAACGTGGAAGTCGGGGTTACATACAGTACAGAGTGACGTACGGTACGGAGTGAATACAGGTCATGATATGACGTTGAGTCCATCAACACAAAGCTCTTTACTTGATTGGAATGTGATATGTGTACAAAAGAATCACAACTTGACAAAGCCCCTGCATGTCTGTGGGAAAAGAAAAAAAAAAATTAAAGAGTGACAAAAATCAACGATGCGTTTGGAAAATTAGTTTGTACTGGAATTGATTGTGGGAAGTCAGTGTATAACAATACTGCTACAGCAGTAGCAACAGTGGTAGTAGGTGTACAGTACTTGAGACTTGTAACTGTACTACACTTTGTAAAAACCTGGTATCTCAAGGAGATTAGCTCCATTACCATCACATTGTGTTTTATATTTGGTAGTACTGTACTAACTGTAGGTCGACAGAGACTAAAATTTGAAACCTTGTATGATGTCAAGACGTAGGTAATGGAATATTGGATGGATCTCAAGTTTTGTGTACACGTGCATCATGACCCTTATTGAGTAGGTCAAGTCTACAGTTCTAGTGGCTTTTATTTGGGTTCAAAGGTCATTTATATGTACTTATTTGGCAGGTTGACGGAGGCTAAAATTTGCAAACCTTGTATGATGTCAAGACATAGGTAATGGAATATTGGATGGATGTCAAGTTTTGTGTACATGTGCATCATGACCCTTGTTGAGTAGGTCAAGTCTACAGTTCTAGTGGCTTTTATTTGGGTTCAAAGGTCATTTATTTGAGCATATTTGGTAGGCCGACCGAAGCTAAAAATTTGAAAACCTTGTATATATATGTCATGACATAGGTAATGAAATATTTGATGGATCTCAAGTTTTGTGTACACTTGCATGATGACCCTTGTTGGGTAGGTCAAGTCTACAAAAGTGGCTTTTAATTTGGGTTCAAAGGTCATTTGTTTGTCATCAGAGGTCAAAATGATCGAACCTTGTCAATACTAGCTCAGGAAGGGATGCTAGGATGCATATCACACTACAGTAATATGTGCTGTATGTAGATGAGGGCTCACAGCCTGGCAATTATTTCATGTTCAAATTTTGCGTAGCAGTTTTCAGGGCTCTGACCTTTGTCTCATTATTAAATAATGTTGTTCCTCTCTGTGTACAGTACATGAATGTATACAAAACCTGGTATGCAAACATTTTATACAAACATGTATCATAGCAATGTGCCTATTTTGCAAAGCATTTTGCGATGCATGCAATACCAGGTAAAATTATTCCTTGGCGTATGTGGTTACTGGAGGTGAAAGGTCATACATGTGAGGTTAGCAGAGGTCAAAAATGTGAATACCTTAATTTACACAATGTCTCAATTCTCAAGAAGGGATGCTTGGATAGATCTTTGTGTGTGGATCACACAGTTATATATATACAGCAGAGGATGCACAATGTTTTTGGCAAGAGGTGAAAGGTCATGTCATGTGAGTTATTACCTAGGTCTATATAACTCAAGACCTATACTGTATAGGAAAAACATACAGTAAACATACAATACATACAATTTATACATACGTATAAAATGTACATGTACAATACATACATGTTTTACAAGACATACAGTAAATAAAAACAAACCATACAGTTGAGTAACGGATTCCTGCTTAAAACAAACAAAAGAGAATGCCTAGCACAACAAAGAAACATCATAATGACCAGCTACACATACCAATGTACAGTTATTTTGCATAAATTTCATGTGCATAATACAAGGAAAAGAATCTTTTACACTTACTACTGTAGTACTGCCCTTTGTTATGCTAATACTCTATATGAATAAAAGAAAAAAAAACATTGATTGAACAATACATGGTAGTAATGTATCTAAGCCTACTCCAAATTCAAGATGTTTACTTTAATATATACTGTAATTTATAATCTCTGGAACGCTCCTTTAAGGCTTAGTCGATGATGATGACATCAACTCCTCAGTACTGGCCTTAATGCTAACTATTTTAATACATGATTTTTTTGTCCATTTAAAGTGTAATTAACACAATCAAAACATACTCTTTTAAACTTTAGTTATACACACAATAGAGCATGCCATGTACTACACCATTTGTCCTTGAGAAATTTGTAACATGTTGTATTATAAAGCATGTAATTGGAGTCTTTAAAAGTCTTATATGCTTTCCCATGGCGTTTCCTGTATCATCCAGGAACTGACCTTTGGCCTATAGTGTTAGACTATATAGCCCAGTCAATTTGAATGGTTAACCACAGCTGTTTAAGGGTTCATTTCTCAAGACTTAACAAAGTTGTAAATTAATATATAGTCAGGGAGTACTATTGCACTATTGTGGATTTTACGCTTTATAAAATAAATTATTTTTATGATTAAATTATTATTATTATATTTTGTGTATCAGTTTTGAATGGCGCTCTGAATATTTTATCCTCATATATTTTAAAATCTGACTGTTTCCTGACATACAGTACAAAGACTGCTATGCATGATATATCTTTACACATTTATAGCAGTTTGCACATTTCTGCATAGCATTTGGCCATGCCGAATAGTACCGGATAAATTATTCCCCGAAATTATATGCAAACCTGGACAGAGATAGAACTTGGTTTTGAACGATCTACAAACATATGCAGAAAATTCCTGTCTTCCTTGAAGGACCGCTACCACTAATGCTACCACTACTAATACTACCACTATCACTACCACTACCAATATTACCACTACTATCACTACCACTATCACTACCACTAACGATACCACTACTACCACTACTACTACTACCACTACTACCAATACCAATACTACCACTACTACCACTAATCACTACCACTACCAATACTACCACTACTACCACAACTACCACTATCACTACCACTACCAATACTACCACTACTATCACTACCACTATCACTACCAATACTACCACTACTACCACAACTACCACTATCACTACCACTACCAATACCACTACCAATACTATAGTACTTTACTACTACTACTACTGTACTATTACTACCACTACCACTACTAATACTACTACTATCACTACTACTAAAGTAGTACTTCTACAACTACCACTACTAATACTACTGTACCACTACTACTACTGCTACCACTACCAATACTACCACTATTACCACTATCACTACCAATACTACCACTAGTTACCACTCTCACTACCACTATTACTGTACCACTATCACTACCACTACCAATACTTCCACTACTACCACTATCACTACCACTTCCGATACCACTACTTCTGTACTACCACTACTACATGTACCACTACCAATACCAATATACCACTACCAATACTACTACCACTACTACAGTAGTCTACCACTACTACCACTACCACTACTACTGCACTACTACTACTACTGCTACCACTACCACTACAAATACTACCACTACTACCACTATCACTACCACTACCAATACTACTACTACTGCTACTACTACCACTGCTACTACTACAGTACTGTTTGTGCTGTGATTTGTTGTTGTATGTTTACGGTACTCGTAATGTTGTTACCCTTATCATCTGTTATCAGGTGATCACACAAAAGGGAAGACAGACTTTATGTAGACAGTTTGTCAACAAAGTGTTTGGTAGTACCAATAATAAACAGATCTGCTTTAATAAAGACAGCCGTTTCGTAAGAACTGTAGCCTGCCTGCATGGTCGTGGATTTGAATGTCTGTACACTACACCATCCCAGGACGATAAATTGTACAACCCCTACTGCAGGATGAAAGTGCACGCCTCCAAGGGCAAGCCAGTGTGACAATATTAAGTGGGGACCAGTGGGAAAAGTCATCTCCCCCTCCTCCTCCCCTCCCCCTCCCCTGCCCTCCCACTCCCCTCTCCCATGTGTACTGAATTATGGACACTACTGTATATTTAAGGTAAGTTCCAGCTACATACATGATGTGAATGAATATATATGAGGCCTCCCTCCCTCCCTACAGTATTAAGTGGGGACCAGTGGGAAAAGTCATCTCCCCCTCCCCCTCCCCTCTCCCTCCCCCTCTCTCCTATGTGTACTGAATTATGGACACTACTGTACATTTAAGGTAAGTTCCAGCTACATACATTATGTGAATGAATATATATGAGGCCTCCCTCCCACCCTCCCTACAGTATACAGTATTTACCGATTAAACAAATTGTTCACAGAAATGACCCCGAGTAGAGATACACAGATAACAGTCATAACCAGAACAGTTGACTTACTGTACATAACGTGGATACCGGTCCCCATCAGAATGTAATGATAGTGTCTCGTTGGTACAGGTAGTGTTCTATCACAATTAATTAAATGATTTAAAGTACTGAATGCACAGTAGCCTGCATTGACAGATCGTGCAGTTAAGGTGTTCACACTCTAAATCATGTACATAAGAGTACATTGTACACCTATGACGACACACCTATGGTGGAAGGTAGACCAGCAGATTGCATTCATCCTGGTAAAAACAGCTAAGGTTTAACTTGTAATTAGACCTCGCTGGAGAAACAGGAACATCTCACAGTGCTAGTCCACAAGTACACATGTACATGTATTGCAGGAGGCATCTTGGATGCCTTTTTATAATTTAGTGACATTATTTAAGGCTACCGTCAATTTTTTCGGTCGTGGAATTTCTGTAATTTTTTTTTCAATTACAGCTGGGCTGGCAGATTACAGCACTAGAGTATATTCAGGCTCTGACAGGTGATTGCACTTTACATATATATCTGTGGCAAGATACTGTATGTTGTACTTTACATATATATCTGTGGCGAGATACTGTATGCTTTACCTGTGTACACATTTACTGTACGTGCAGCAGCTTTATAAACATAACAGAAGTAGTTAGTTGAATCCGGGTGACATTTACTTTTGCTCTTTCATTCTTTGTCATGTGTGTGGCTGCCTTTTGCAGTTTGCGTTGCTCACAAGGTTCAAAACTCCAACACCTTCCTTTAAGCCCTTTCACTCACAAGTCTCATCCATCAGGTTAAATACCGTAACTCATAAATGCAAGGTTTCATTCAAAACCTCAACTGGCAAGTCTGTCAGGGTACTGTAGTCAAACACAATAGTTCAGGATACCTGCATACCCACCCATCAGGATACCTGCATACCCATCAGGTAACCTGTATACCACTCAGGTAACCTGCATATCCATTAGGTAACCTGCATACCCATCAGGTTAACTGCATACCCATTGGGTAACCTGCATACCCATCAGATAACCTGCGTACCCATCATGTAATCTGCATACCGATCAAGTAACCTGCATACCCATCAGGTAACCTGCATACTCATTAAGTAACCTGCATACCCATCAGGTAACCTGCATACTCATCAGATAACCTGCGTACCCATCAGGTCACCTGATTATCTACATCACTTAACTGGCTAAGAGGTGAGGTTGTAAACTTCAAAACCTGTTAGGTTTACTAACAACCCCCATCAAGTCCAGTAAACTCAAAAACCCAATTATTTGCAAAAATCAAACACCCAAGCTGTAAGACTAAATTATTCAACACTCATACTGTCGTTTTGACCACAGTTTTACATCTTCATACATCAGACTATCAGCCACATCACCAAATATTCCCTCAATTTCTTTGCCCCGTTCCAAGAAACCGAAAAAAAGAAAAGAGAAGACCAGTTCCCAAAATGAAAACCCACCGAAATTCTCCGTACACTTCATATGTTTGATTCTCGTCGCCGTACGGTGGATTCCCGGTTTAGTCTTCGTGACAGATATAAAACGGTTAAAACCGCTAACAAGACTTCTCGAGACGAGATTAGTCAGCTAAGAATTTATCGACGCCAAAATTGTTTGTTGTGCGAGAGGAGGATATTGCTTAAAAATATTTTTTTCTCGAGTTAACCATACATATTTGCAGTTGTGACATCTGATGCGTCAAGTGAACTGGAAACAGGCAAATTTGATAGCTTAAACCCTATTGTATGTACAGTACTGTACAGTACTGTATGTACAGGTTGTTGTGATCTCCCTAAGCATAAGTGGAAGAGGCTGTCAGTTAATAAAGCTGCTTATGTTTAAGTGTGAAAGTGATTGACAGTTTGGACTAATCCATTTAATAAGTAGGAGGGAGGAGGTTGGTAGAATCAGATGGTGAAAAGTACAAAATTTGGCATTTACTTTTTATTTCCCCCTCAAATTTATTATTTTTTTTAGCTTGGTTGGAAACAAGTTGTTTTTTATTCACATCTGGAAAGGGTTGGAAGGGTGGGGGTTGGGTGGGATTGGGTAATTTGGTAGAGCTCTGTTTAATTGCTAAGAAAATTGTTTTCATGAGTAGTGAGTACGTAGGAAGATACTTTACCATAGACTTGTGCAACAGCGAGCCTTAATCTTTTATTTTGACGGTATGTGCTACGTTGGATTGTTGTTTATTTGTCAATGGTCATCAGTAAATTGCTCCCCCGCCCCCAACCCCACCCCCTCAAATTTATCCTGCTAAGAATTGCAAACAGTTTTCAAAAGTCATTTCCTGGACATTCTAACTCTCTCCAAATTATTTCCAGATAACGAATAGTGTGTCCAGCAAGACGTGTCGGAAATATTTTGAAATATTTTTTTGGGGTTAAATAATTTCAGTTAATCTCGTTTGTCTGTAGGTATATATATGTCATGAGAAAGTAATACTTGAAAAAAAAAAAAAAAAAAAAATAAATATATATGTATATATGGATCCAGAATGCAGTGTCTATGGTTTAAACTTTAAATGAACCATAGCAAAGTATATCGAGGTGAAATTTGTTTCGCTGTCAAAAGGTCATCCTAGAAAAGAGCGACGAGATTGTCAGACCATGTGTAAGTTTAATAGGTCTGCCTAACATTGCTTTGTACAGTATATACTTGCAGTACTCTTTATTCAAATCATTCACTTTTAACTGCATTACGGCACACAAGTCTGTCAGTATGAACACAATGGGCCGTACTTCCGTAGTATCGTTGTGTTATGATCCAGTTAGTATTAACTAATTTACCAGCATCTCTCTTTATTCTGTTAATAAAAAGGAAAAGTGGAATCGTTGTTTGAAGGGGGAGCTTGTTAAGCAGGTCGTTTTTTGAACAAAGTGTAGATAGGAAACTGTACAGTGCCATACTTTGTACAGTAAGTGATGACATGTTACAGTGCAATACATTATACCTGCTGGTGCACTCCTTGCTTTGCTATGTAGAGAAACGTTGAGTGGCTACTGTATGGTATTAAACGTATTGTTGAGTGATGTTGAGTAGCTTCTGAACGTTATTAAATCTAACGTTGAGTGGCTACTGTATGGTGTTAAACCTAAAAAGGGGGTTTTCCTTAGCCGTCTTGAGAATGGTTTCTCACCACATTAATACTGTATGTTTATCTGTATCACAGGTCTTACAGTAGCAGTTCCACGAACAGCCTTTGTGGGTTTCCGGCTCTTCAGGTTGTACACTGTGTATGTATATTGTATTAACAGTATTCTATCCCCCCATTTTGTGTACATGTATGTTTTTGGTTATTTGGTTTCTGCTGTCCCCCCCCCTGTTCTTAGCGGGGATTTCCGTGGGTTTTTCTTGGTAGTTTTAGACAGCTACCTGTAGATACCTGTGTAGGTTAATAATATTGAATCCGCCCTGCACTATATCAGTCAATCAGAAAACATATATATTGCCCATATCAACAACAGTTGTTCAAAGGCCCGGCATGTGTATTCCATGACAAAAGATTTTATGGGATACAATGTATATATATACATATATTATCTGATGTGTTGGTTTTACAAACATACCTTTACCCTTTGTTAAGTGTGGGGGACAAAAATAAACACAAAATTTGCCAAAAAAATGAACAGGAAAAAGGAAAAAGAAAGACCAGATCGGTGAAGTGGCATGCAAACGAATCCGAGCATAAATGTTGACAATTGGAAGGTTTGTTTATAAAGCTAGAACCCTTCGACAAAAATTAATTTATGCATGCAGGTTGCAATTTTAACAAGGACACATTTAAAAAAAAAAATTATGAAGGAAAAAGTTTCTCGTGTTTTTTTATACAACGTAATTTACAGTGCCTAGTTGGTATCGGGAATTGTTGCCAATCGGTGGAGGGGGGGTTGGGTGCATGGGGGGGGGGTGGGGTGCATGGGGAGGGTGGGGTGGGGTTCATGGGGGAGGGTGGCGCATCTACTTTTATGCTTTTTGTTAGCTTCGAAGCATGTATTTATAGTAAGTAAACAATGATACCCGGCTAGTTGTGAATTTCTTTTTTTTTTTCTTTTTTTGTGGAACGAGACATAGTCTGTTTGAACAAGATGATGTGCCGTCACGGTGTGGATGAGTTAAAACAAGTAATGTGTATACATGGAGTTGACATGTGTGATAGTAGATAATGCAGACTACTATATATTTACCATAGGCACAGTGTGTAAACTGTGTTAATATGGGTAACGTGTCATTGTATATGGGTGTATGTGTGAGTGCGTGTGTGCTGTATTTCTAGTAATGCAATGACCTTAGAGATGGTTATATCAGTTGGGGGGGGGGTGGAGGTGGGGGTGTGGGTAGGGCAGTAATGCGTACAGAGTTGGCATGGATGCAAATAGCTATGTTGTGGAAGACTAGTACTATAATTCATAGGCACAGTGTATAAACAGGTTGCAGGGTAAATTGGGTACATGTCACTGTATATGGGTGTATGTGTGTGTGACTGTGTGTGCTGTATTTCTAGTAATGCATGGACCTTAGAGAGGGTTATATCAGTTGGAGATGGGGCAGCGGGGCAGGGGAGGGGGTGGGAAGGGGGTAGGTGAGGACAGGGCTGTTCAAGAACGTATAGGAGGCAGTTGAAGAATCGTCTTAGGGTAAATACCAAACCCAGGAAGTCTTTCAGGGAACCCTGTGACCATTTTGGATGCCAAACGAGAAAATGGCCAATACTGCTGATGACTATGTTGAGGTAAATTATGCAATTGGTACTGTAGGTGACATCCATTACAAATTATAAATTTGTTTTAACCTGTCGGGGGTGGAAGGGGGGGGGGAGGGCTGGAAAGAAACAGGCAAGGTTTTTTTTTTTTGTGTTCTAAATGGATGACGGTTTTAATAACACTTCTAGACAATATCATGTTATACATTGGTTGCATCTTTTTTTTTGTACTGGGGAAGCATGGGATGGGGGGACTAAGATGTTATGTCATCCAGGGAGGGGTCCAAGTAGGGGACCCTCTGCCCCATTGGGACTCATGACAGTGCACTGTACTACCCTGTACTATCTACTTTGCGCCAAATTTGTGCCCATTTACAGAGTGAGAGTGAACAAATGAAAGACCGAAATTCATGAAAACACGCCCGAAGAGCTACTTCTAGGCGATTGTTATACCCTCCCCTTACCCCTCCCCCTCCCCATCCCCCTTTGTGCATAAATCTTAGCAATGTTCCCTATTTAAGCCCGCTCGTATTTCTCCCGTTAGCCGACAGTACACCTCTCGCCAGCTTTTTGTACAGTTTAACCAATCAAATCCCACAAAATAAGTTCATTTTTTAATTTCAACACCAGCAGCATCATCATCATCATATTTCATATTCCAGAGGCCATTGGCGATGCTTTTAAACATCCATCAAAGCCCCCCTCCCTCCTCTCTCCTACTCCTAGTCCTGATTTTTACAACTTTATGAAAATATTTCCCTGATTTTCACAAAGTCTTTATCCACCAAACAGTTCTGAAACCATCACCTTCTTTCTCTTTCGTAAAGTAATTTTGTCATAGAATTTTTCCAACGTGATCTTTTTTTTCCCCCCCTTTGAAAACCCTTTATGATATCATGTTGTACGTACAGTGTACAGTACAGGTTTCTATTCCCCATCAGCATATATTCTATAACAAGGAAATAGTGACTGAGCTGTCAAACATATGATTTGATAATTTGGAAGATTCTAAGTGTACAGTACTTCTTTGACATAATGACATTGTACAGTA
Source organism: Apostichopus californicus (assembly GCA_020650975.1). Taxonomy (NCBI): domain Eukaryota; kingdom Metazoa; phylum Echinodermata; class Holothuroidea; order Aspidochirotida; family Stichopodidae; genus Apostichopus; species Apostichopus californicus. Next base: position 14,466 of record JAIPMN010019418.1, read on the forward strand.
CATACTGTAGAGAGCATGTTCAAAATCTCTTTGGTAAGGTTTGTCGTAAATTTGGTGAATCTTTTCGATCAACCTGTGAAATGTCTGGAATTGTTTGTTGGGGAAATTATATCTATCCAAAAAAAAAAAAAAAAAAAAAAAAAAAAAAAAAAAATAATAATAAAGATAATAATAAAACATGGAAAAAAAAATTTGTTTAAAGATTTCCTTCGACATAGAACAATAAAGAAGCTTGACATTCTCTCTTAATCCCCCTCCCCCTCCCCTCCCCCCATGTGCGCCTTTTTCAACCCTCTTTATTAGAACACCTTGTTTTACCCTTTTGCATACAAACCTTATTTAATACACATATAATGGAGTTTAATTGCCAATAATTTAACAACAAAAAAAGTTATGAAATTAATTGTTGTTGTTTGTCTTTGTATTTTTACACAAACAAAACTGATTAAAAGATGTGAACATATTATTTATTTTGTATAGATAGATCATTGTCTTACTTCAAAGAGACAGATAAATTACTCCCCAGCTTGCTAGTTCTGTCCAATTAGCCATTCTACTCTAAAACTGTAACACCCTTGTTGATAAGCATTTCTCTGTCATTTTTTGGACTAAATAATTTCAGTGATATACATGATCGTGAGAGAAATTTGCCACCAAAGTGCGTTTCCCAAAAAATTAATAAATTCAGCGACAGCAGTCCTGTTAATGGATTTCATAAAGATTAGACTGATCACCACATTATAATCAAATTTCATCTGGGAATATAAATATGATCTCGAGCACATAAATATGATCTGGAGCATATAAATATGATCTGGAGCATATAAATATGATCTCCAGCACATAAATATGATCTCGAGCACATAAATATGATCTCCAGCACATAAATATGATCTCGAGCACATAAATATGATCTGGAGCATATAAATATAATCTCCAGCACATAAATATGATCTCGAGCACATAAATATGATCTGGAGCATATAAATATGATCTCCAGCACATAAATATGATCTCCAGCACATAAATATTATCTCGAGCACATAAATATGATATCAAGCACATAAATATGATCTCCAGCACATAAATATGATCTCCAGCACATAAATATGATCTCCAGCACATAAATATGATTTCGAGCACATAAATATGATCTCGAGCACATAAATATGATCTCGAGCACATAAATATGTTCTCGAGCACATAAATATGTTCTGAGCATATTCATATGATCTCCAGCACATAAATATGATTTCGAGCACATAAATATGATCTCCAGCACATAAATATGATCTCGAGCACATAAATATGATCTGGAGCACATAAATGATCTCGAGCACATAAATATGATCTCGACACATAAAAATGATCTCCAGCACATAAATATGATCTTGAGCACATAAATATGATCTCGAGCACATAAATATGATTTCGAGCACATAAATATGATCTCGAGCACATAAATATGATCTCGAGCACATAAATATGTTCTCGAGCACATAAATATGTTCTGAGCATATTCA
>JAIPMN010019421.1:0-16026 GCA_020650975.1 Apostichopus californicus
CAACTTTTAATGTTTGAACTAGGCAAAGTATCAGTCATTCGGATGTTTGTAGATTGCTTTACTATTAAATGTTATATATTTTGGATGAAAATAATGTTGTGCTATCAAAGGTGTAATAAATGTGCTTCAAATGTTAAATCTCTTTACACTGTCTGCTTTATTCTTTCTTCTTTTACTGAAATTTAGTAGGTTTTTGTTGTATTTTGCTTGGGTAGTGGATACTTTCATACTCCTTACAAGATTGCCAAAGTATAAACAATTATACAAACCTTTTCTGTGGAATACAGATGCTTTAAATCAAGAGGTGACATTTTTTCCAGAATATTTATTGGAAAAATGACCCTTCTTGCATTCTGAGTCGGGGACTTGATTTCAACTAGTTGTGTAAAATAAACGAGAGTTTTGTATCTGCATAACTGAGTCAAGAAAGTTTGAAGATATTTCATTAGAAGTGTGGGGCATTACCCAAAGGTGGGTCACAATTCTTTTCGCTGGGTCGCCAGGTTTTCCAGATGGCAGAAAATGTATCCAAACTTAACTGGCCCGCTGACGTCTTTATTCCTAGCTTGCTCTCATAACTTTCTCATTGATTTTGAGGGGTGAGGTCTGGTGGGTGGTGGCTTAGTCCACACGGAAGTTCCTGGGCCTATACAAATTTTCCGACTACTGGTTTAATATTAGACGACATATGAAACATTACAGTATGTTTTATATTTGTGTGTTTTTGTGTTTAGACTTCAAAGGCTGTTTGAACTGTTGAGGTGCTCTGAGCTTTTTCTGGAATATTTTTCTCAAGGGAGCTGCGAAATTAAAGGCATTGAAGACTCGCCCCAAACCGCGTGCGGCCATCTGAAAAAGTTAACTTTCTGTTGCTTGCAACACTACCATCGATGGTACTACCATCGATGGTAGTGTTAAACACTACCATCGATCCCAGAAAATACACACAAAGCTTGCTACCGTCGGTAATTAGACACTGGTGTACAGTCAGTACATACAGCTGCGGTCAATACCCACAGCACAGTGTACAAATGATACAGCGATGGACATCTCAGGTCCAGCTAAAGATAACAATTAAGGTATCACGTTTCATTAATGTCTGCATGTTGTAGCGACACGAACAAAACGTCACTTGCAAGCAACAGAAAGTTAACTTTTTCAGATGGCCGCACGCGGTTAATTGGGGCGTGTCTTCAATGCCTTTAAGTTAGGCTGTTCAATTTGCCATGAAAATCTTTAATCGCTGTTAGCCGTGACTTTCAGTTTATAGTTTAGCCGAGGTCACATCACAGTGCAAACATCCTACTTTGCCAATAGTTAGTCCTTCGTACTATTCACGGTTGTCAAGCTAGTATAGCATACGTGTCTCCAGCGACTATAGTACAAGCAGCTGCAGGGATAGACCAGGATGCATAACGTTGCACGGCAACGAACCTGCATAGAATCTAAACCCGTCACAAAGATGTACCGGATTGTCGTACTGTGTATTCGAGCCAGCCCTTACCAAGAATCACTGGGTATCCTTCAACAGCGATTGGAAATATCGGTATTTTACATTGAATTTGATAGGAATATGCCTTACTAAGGCTAGGTTATTGTAACGTTAGGCCTTACAACTTAAAAGCCGAACTAAGGTGGCCTAGGCCTAAGTCAGGCCTAGGCCTAGGTCAGACCTATAATAATTTACTGATATTATTTGATTCGTTTAGACCTAGCCTTATTCTAATTAACTTACACTATAGTCAGTATTGCTAATTTCGGAACACTGCCAATTTCGGACACCCCTAAGAAATGCACGATTTCACCATGACAACCTACAGGAAGAGCCAAATTTCACCAAAAAGTACGAAGCTACAGTTATTTTCTCTCCAAAATGACCCGTGTGCAAGTAAATACTTACATATTTGTCAATAAAATGACGGAGATCTATGAAGTCTGTTATAATTACTGAAAGAGCAACTGCGCCACCAATTTTATCACTAGCGCCACACTGTGGGACTGTGTGTCCGAAATTGGCAATACTCTAGCAAAGAAATACCAGTTCCACAATCACGAAGAATCTTCTTTTTTGCAACGTGAAAACAGTTTGCAGGAAAGAAATTTTGGCCGTGTATCGTTATATAACACACTTCTCCCACCATATCATGTATATTTCCAGGTGATTTATACCAATAGATATAGTTTTGGGGTGATTTAAGGCTTAGGTGTCCGGAATACGAAGTGCCCATGCTACTAGTCAAGCCTTGTACCTAGTACAGGTGGTGAACGGTAAATATTTTACATAGGCTCGCGGTTAAGCCGCTAGATCTTCATGACTTGTCTAGGCTAGGCAAAAGACAAAAGCGTGAAACTAGTCGGGCCTAAAGTAGTATAATGGTGTAAGGTAACTTCATTTGTCCCCTCAATTTGTGTAGTCTACTGTGTTGGATACAGTATGTAGCTACTGTACACAGATAAATACTGCAGTTGCCTAATTGTAAGTCATATTGTAACAACTGCTTCAGTCACAACCGTAAGCTACAAAGCCTTAACAGAAACAACCAAAATTGCCCTGTGAAACTAAGAAACATCAGTTCTGTTCTTGGAGACACTCTCATGGATATTTTTTCCATTTAGCAACATTACACGTACACTTCATGCTTGATGTTGGGGAAATTTTCCATTGATTCGAGTAGTTTGATTTTGGACCTTTACTTTTATAATTCCTTAGAACTATGTCTGGAAAAATCTGGTCAAACTATCGATGAAATCACATAAATGCTGAAGTCCTGATGGAACTAAACAGCTGTGCAAAATCAAGGAGATCATCATCACCGCTATCCTTCAAAAGAACATTAATGCCCTTACTGTTTCAAATTTACTGTATACCATCATATACACGCATAGATCTGCTCACTAACGTTTCTGATTGAAATTTCGAAAACTAGAGAAATCAAATTTTGCCAGGAGATGAGTGCTTAAAGTCAGGAGAGCCTAAGATTGCTTTTGAAGCTGGGATACTCTTGGTAAAACAGGGAGAGTTGGCAGGTCTGCACTATGAGTGCATCATGTAAGCCTAACATTAGCAAATACTGTAACTTGGGCTTAAAATATGATGCTGTTCATTTGTCATTGTTGAAGAGATAATCTTTCGAAAGCTTTGTCAAAGGTTTTACTATTTTAAGCTTCTTCACATGTTGCTTATCTGACCAAACTAAACAAATGCATGATACATTTATTCGATATCTCAGTACTCCTAATCCATGTTTATTTAACTACTCATTAATGTTAATCTAACTGATAGCATTAATGTGATAGCTTCACAAAATCATGTTACTTTGAATGCATGTGTGAAAATTGCTGCTGGGCCACATAAGTTATGTTTTCAACCCCACTATGGCCTAGAAATCCTAATGTACAGACCATTGTTTGTCTAAATGGACAGGTAGAAGCTCTAACCCTAGGTTAAGGACCTAAGAATTCTAAGTTGAACTATACAGTATGTGTCCTGAATTAAAAAAGTTTTTTTGATTCCAACTAGGCAACTTGTAGTTGGCTATGCTGGTCTTTGGGAACTATTGAGTTATTTGATGTGACTCACAGTTTCTGTAAATTTACCTTGTTATCTTCCTGCAATGTAATGTATATAAGGAAGATGAGATATATTGTACTTCATCCCACATCAGAAATGTGAGGAATTATGTGTGTGGGTGTGTGTGAGTGAGTGGGTCAAAACTTGTCACCACTTGGTGGGTAGCTGCCTGACCATGCAAACTCTTGCCTGAATGATTGATGATGTCATAGGCAAAAGGTCAGAGGTGGAAGGTATAAAGAAACCTTAAACTTGGTGTTTAGCATTGTCTGCTTGTCAACATGTAGGGAAAAGGCATTAAACCACACAATACATAGAGATTGATGAGACAGATTAAGGTGTTTATGGTGGGGTGGGGGGGGGGGATGGGGCTTGGGGGAGCCTGAAGGCCAGTTGTGGTCGAAGGTAAAATTGACCTAAAATTGTGAGAAAAAGTGTGTCACAAACTCCAACACGGTACATCTGTTCAAGTTCAAACTAACTGTTGGAACAAATGACGTAGCAAAATGAGGATGCCAAGAGTAAAGTCATGAAGGAGATGAGATCTGTTATTGAATGGATTGCCCTCTTGGTATTATTTGCAAGTAAGCAGCTGGCAATGTAGGATGAGTTTACAGAGGATGTCTTGATAAAATCACTCACAGGTGGAGTAGAATGCAGTATTATGGTGGATGCAAAATGCTGTGTTGGTATACAAGTTGCTTTAGTTTTTGGTTAGTCTAGGAAACCTTATCAGGCATTCAAGTTTGGTTTCTTGAGATTTTTGGTTCGGTTGTGTGACGAGTCCAAGATGATCTTACTTGGCAAGAACTTCCACTTCAGGAAACAACTGCCAAAATGTTCTTTCGCAACTTTTTTTTTTCAAGTTGAAACGTCAACGTTAAAAATTGGCGAAGGAAAACTCTCTGATAACTGTGTACACAGCTGTGCAGTTGACGGATAGAAAAAAAAGTCAGCAAACATACTTCCTGTTTGATGTTTTGGTTTCAGTTTACATTTAAAAGTATCAGACTACTAGAGACTGCACAGCTGGTGTTCAATTGCAAGTGCGTGACGACTCTTGTACAGAAGTACAGTTTAACAAGTTATTGTACCCAGATTTCAGGTGAAAGTTGAAGAGCTAATATGTTGTGTGCTAAGCTTTTAAATAGAGTGCTGTATCAATCCCTTTGGCTGTCGGTACTGTCTCTTTAAAGCTGAAGTTTGTGTGGATCTATTGATCACTGATTGAAAGAACAGTAACATGTCTACGTGTGTAAATAGTAAAAGATAACTCAGTGAAAACAGATTTAATTATAACATACACACCAAGCATTTGATTAATGACTGGTTACTAAGACAGCCACTCAGGATGAAATAGAACTAAAGAGGAAAAAAAGAAAAAGAAATAAAAGAAGTGGAATAACTGCACGTTTGACTAGATAATTATGTATTGAAATAATTGCTTGCTGACTTTCAAATAGCAACATTTTTTTGAACACCAAACGATATCATTCAGTACCCATTACAATGCCCATTGTGGAAATATGCTCATAGCGGGCGATGTCTTAATATATGAATTTCTGTCCTTCTAACGATAGATTACTAAAGAAGACTGAACGACAGATATTGGGGAAAGGAATCTCTGGAGAATGAAGGCATTCTAGAACCATCAAACCAAGCCATGGTCTGAGAATAGTAACATTCTTGGAAGGGAGAATGCAGCTGTTCTCAGTAGAGATTTGTTATAACTGCTGAAGTTTATACTCCGTATTCAAGCACTTGATGTTGTCACACACACGATGATCACGTTCACGGTTAGGTGGTCAAAGTAAACAGAGCTCGTTATATCATAGATTAGTTACTGGATATTAATCAGTTAAGTATTTTATTGTTTCTCTGAGGATGTTAAGCAATGGTGGCTACCATGGCAACTGATTGAAAAGAAGTACTGATTTGTAATGGATGAACTGGAAGAACTGAACCGCCCTCCAGATAGTTACCTCTTCAGCTTACGATACTTGGTTTTGATTAACTTGATGACATGCGGAGTGGAACTATGCTCATCCGCTGCATTTGGATACCTGCCTCCCCTCCTCTTGGAGGCAGGAGTATCGGAAACCAGTATGAGCATGATTATCTCCATCGGACCCATGATAGCACTCTTTCTGCTCCCATTGATGGGTACCATGAGTGATAACTGTACCAGCCGTTATGGTAGGAGGAGACCTTTCCTGTTTGGAATGGGAATTCTGTGCATTTTATCCATGATCTGTTTGGCCTTCCCCTTAAGCTCTGAATCAACTGTGGCTTACTTTGTGTCACCAACTCGTGCCAACTTCATAATGTTGTCAGTGGCCATCGTTACCTTTGACCTATCGACCCAGCTCAGTTTCACCCCTATGGAGTCATTGCTATCAGATCCCTGCCGAAGTGATGAACACCATAACAAATCGTTTGTTGTCTTCACCTTTCTTCTTAGTGTAGGTGCCTGTGTTGGGTACTGGCTACTTTCAATTGACTGGGATGAGACCACACTCGCTTCTCTCCTAGGGGGCCAGAGACAATGTATTTTTGTACTTTTGTGTATTATTTTTACCTTGTTCACTGGGATCTCACTCAGTATTGCCTATGACCCTCAGCTCAGGATTTCTTCATCTACAAAAAGTGATGTTTTCAGGAATAAATCAAACTCTTTCACAAAATTGACTACTAATCCTAACACACCCTTACCTGTTCAAAATGGTGTCAGTCCGGCCAAATCTATTGATACCAGTATGATCTTTATTCCTCCTTCTAACTCCGCCCATCCATCAACTATCTTGCCTCGTGCCAACTTCTTTCATAGACTTATGTTACCGTTCAGTATTTTCAAGTGCCTGTGTCCAAGAAAGGTCAGATACTATTTCCGATGGATAGGTAAAACTACCTCTGATACTTTAGCTAGTTTAACAACGATGCCAAGAGCCCTGAGGAAGCTTTGGCTAGCTAACTTATTGTCTAATACGGCTGTCCTTGGCTTTAGACTTTACTTTACAGACTATGTCGGGGAGACACTCTATAAAGGAAACCCTGAATCAGACGAAGGGTCCATGGATAGGAACTTGTATGATTTAGGTGAGTATACTCTTAATGTTATATAAAAGCAGTGAATATACTCTATATATGCATATGTACTTGCTCAGCGGGTAATCGGTGGTCACTTACCTTCTTTAGAGTGCTTGTATCATGAGAGGGTCTTCAATAAAGTGAAACAAATCATGCAAGACCCAACACACCCTTTGTTTGAGCACTACATTTACAACCGCTCTGGACTGTGTTTATGCCCACCACGTACACTTAGGGCCTGCTACAGATACTCATTTACGACCTGTGTAAGCCGATTTTCCGACTGTGGACAATAAATTTAATTCAATTCAATACTGTAAAACAATCTTAAGAAATTACCAAATAGTTGGAAATACACAGTGTAGTGTAGTAAACATGTATTATACATTAAATGTTTGATACAATTTACTAGTGCTGCATATGTCTTTAACATTCTTGCCTTTTGGTATTAAATCATTAAGTTCCATTTCTTATTTGGCTTTCTTGTTATTATAAATCATAGTACATCTTCCCTGTTGCTGTCAGCAAGGGCGTAGGAACCGGGGGGGCTGGGGGGCGCCAGCCCCCCAAGTGAAAAATATGGTGGGGCGGAAGTATCATTCCGCCCCCCCGCTCCGCAAGTCAGAAAACCCCTTTTTCATTTCCAAATGAGAAAAAAAATCTCATTTGGAGCACCAAATTGCATCTAAGGCCAGGTGAAAATGCAAAATTATTTCAAAAAAATTCCAAAGGGGAGGGGGTATACTGTAGACCCCTCCCCCAAGCCGGCCATCAGTCTTCAGCCCCCCCACTCAAAAGTACCTTCCTACGCCACTGGCTGTCAGTTGACTTTTCTTGCACATTTTAAAGTCTTTACCAAACAGGATCCAGGCGGTTTCTTTTTTAATTCTAGCCTGTTACCTCTTTGTCTTATTCTGATATGTATAAGTTAACTTTTGGTGCAAAACTTCAAATGTTGTTATCTCAAAAATGGTAAAAAATTCATTAGATTCAAATGTTACCAGGATGCTTAGAATATGTTACTACTAAAGCTTAAGTGCACAATAAATGTTCATCTGAAGTTCCTGAACTATCCTGAATGAGTGAAACCACTACCAATCCTAAGTTTATACATGCTCAGAATTTGCTAAATCTTTGAAAAGTAAACCCTATTCAGATTATTAGGGACATTGTAGAGTGTTACATTAGATGATGAAATGTCTAAAGGAATGAAATTAATTAATTCATTAATTAATTAAGAGTTTCTGTATACTGCAAGCAACAGCTTGGTAATGTCCATGTTCTCTTTTACAGGCATACGTATGGGTAGCTGGGGTCTATTTCTGCACAGTGTGGTGTCTGCAATCACTTCTCTGTTCTTGAAACAGTTAATGAGTGGTGTTGGAGAGCGAAGGGTGTTTATGCTGGGAATGCTGGTATTTACTCTGCTGACAGGCATGATGCTGTTTGTCAGGAACATTTCATTCACAATCCTTCTAGCAGCAGGCACAGGTCTGGGAACAGCTATAACCTCCACTATGCCTTATACTTTACTCAGCTGTTACCACGAAAACAGTGAGGTATGTAGTTTCACTTTCTGGATAAAATCCTAGCCTGATCATTCTTTTCTTTAATTTTATCAAGATATATACAGTATGAGAAGTCCTTCAAGGTACCTGACAAACTACAAGAATCAGGGCATATTAACTGAATCTTCTCATTTATCAAGATATATGAGAAGTCCTTCTAGGCTCCTGACAAACTACTAGAATCACACTAAGGGCATATTAACTTAATATTTTATCAAGATATATAAGAAGTCCTTCTAGGCTCCTGACAAAGTACAAGAATCACACTCAGGGCATATTAACTGAATCTTCTCATTTTATCAAGATATATGAGAAGTCCTTCTAGGCTCCTGACAAAGTACAAGAATTACACTCTGGGCATATTAACTTAATCTTCTCATTTTATCAAGATATATGAGAAGTCCTTCTAGGCTCCTGACAAACTACAAGAATCACACTCAGGGCATATTAACTGAATCTTCTCATTTTATCAAGATATATGAGAAGTCCTTCAAGGTACCTGACAAAGTACAAGAATCACACTAAGGGCATATTAACTTAATCTTCTCATTTTATCAAGATATATGAGAAGTCCTTCTAGGCTCCTGACAGACTACAAGAATCACACTCAGGGCATATTAACTGAATCTTCTCATTTTATCAAGATATATGAGAAGTCCTTCAAGGCTCCTGACAAAGTACAAGAATCACACTAAGGGCATATTAACTGAATCTTCTCATTTTATCAAGATATATGAGAAGTCCTTCTGGGCTCATGACAAACTACAAGAATCACACCCAGGGCATATTATCTGAATCTTCTCATTTTATCAAGATATATGAGAAGTCCTTCTGGGCTCCTGACAAACTACAAGAATCACACTCAGGGCATATTATCTGAATCTTCTCATTTTATCAAGATATATGAGAAGTCCTTCTAGGCTCCTGACAAACTACAAGAATCACACTAAGGGCATATCAACTTAATCTTCTCATTTTATCAAGATATATGAGAAGTCCTTCTAGGCTCCTGACAAACTACAAGAATCACACTCAGGGCATATTATCTGAATCTTCTCATTTTATCAAGATATATGAGAAGTCCTTCTGGGCTCATGACAAACTACAAGAATCACACCCAGGGCATATTATCTGAATCTTCTCATTTTATCAAGATATATGAGAAGTCCTTCTGGGCTCCTGACAAACTACAAGAATCACACCCAGGGCATATTATCTGAATCTTCTCATTTTATCAAGATATATGAGAAGTCCTTCTAGGCTCCTGACAAACTACAAGAATCACACTAAGGGCATATCAACTTAATCTTCTCATTTTATCAAGATATATGAGAAGTCCTTCTAGGCTCCTGACAAACTACAAGAATCACACTCAGGGCATATTAACTGAATCTTCTCATTTTATCAAGATATATGAGAAGTCCTTCAAGGCTCCTGACAAAGTACAAGAATCACATTCAGGGCAGATTATCTGAATCTTCTCATTTTATCAAGATATATGAGAAGTCCTTCTAGGCTCCTGACAAACTGCAAGAATCACACTCAGGGCATATTAACTGAATATTTTATCAAGATATATATTTCTATTCACAGAAAGTGCTTTACATTTTTGAATTAGTGTTGAGGTTTGGTTATTTAGTCAAGCAGTTTGCCATGTGATGCCAGATAAATTATCCCTGGACACCAACCTGTAGTATCCGTAGTGCTCTAGAGTGTCTATACTGGATCCATTCTAGTGTAAACCGGAGTTATTCCCCGGACACCAACCTGTAGTATCCATAGTGCTCTAAAGTATCTATACTGGATCCATTCTAGTGTAAACTGGAATTATTCCCGAACACCAACCTGTAGTATCCATAGTGTTCTAGAGTGTCTATACTGGATCCATTCTAGTGTAAATCGGAATTATTCCAGGACACCAACCTGTAGTATCCATAGTGCTCTAAAGTGTCTATACTGGATCCATTCTAGTGTAAACCAGAATTATTCCTGGACACCAAGCTTAGTATCCATAGTGCTCTAGAGTGTCTATACTGGATCCATTCTAGTGTAAATCGGAATTATTCCAGGACACCAACCTGTAGTATCCATAGTGCTCTAAAGTGTCTATACTGGATCCATTCTAGTGTATACTGGAATTATTCCCGGACACCAACCTGTAGTATCCATAGTGCTCTAGAGTGTCTATACTGGATCCATTATAGTGTAAACTGGAGTTATCCCGGACACCAACCTGTAGTATCCATAGTGCTCTAGAGTGTCTATACTGGATCCATTCTAGTGTAAACCAGAATTATTCCCGGACACCAACCTGTAGTATCCATAGTGCTCTAGAGTGTCTATACTGGATCCATTCTAGTGTATACCGGAATTGTTCCCGGACACCAACCTGTAGTATCCATAGTGCTCTAGAGTGTCTATACTGGATCCATTCTAGTGTAAACCGGAATTATTCCCCGGACACCAACCTGTAGTATCCATAGTGCTCTAGAGTGTCTATACTGGATCCATTCTAGTGTAAACCAGAGTTATTAACCAGCTGAATGTGATTGCAATGTCTGCCTCCATCAAATTCACTGAATAGAAACTTCTTGTGTTGTTTGCATTCATTTCAGAGCGGAGGTTAAAACTTTGAGAAAACCTTCATTTGAAATCTCAAGAAAGTTGGTTCATTTGAGAAAACCAAACATCCAGACACTTAGTGTAGATCTAGCTCACACACAGACACCTAGAGTAAGATGCCTTTATGGATGTCAGCTTCAGTTATTATTACCAAAACTTGCAACGCTAACTACTGGCTAACTGCACCCCATATCTGTCAATTAAAATTTCATTTCTTGACCAAACAGGGGACCATTGTAAGCTTAACGTCCAACTATCTTCAGTTATCATCAAACATTCAAATAATAAATTGTCTGAACATTATTCTCTTTTGCAGATATTTTTCTCTGACTTAAAACCGGAACATTCACATCTCCATGGCAAAGGCACAGATTTCTCACTCCTGGACAGTGGTTTCATCCTCTCAGAGATACTTGCATCGATATTCTTTGGTATTCTTGTGGAGCTGACATCCACAACAGTAACTTACATTGTCTGTGCTTTTCTGTTCAGTTGGTTAAGCTGTTTTGCTGTTTGGTTCATTGAGTATCCTTCCTCTGCAAGATCATTCGTCTCGTAGAAGAACCTTCTTTGTGTCACACAGATAACTTGAGGTATTCAAACATATAACAGACTTGGTGTTTGTATTTTGGATAAATTTACTATATATCATGTACTACAGACAGTATAATCCCAATGGAAGACTGCATTTAGCATACATAGTGTATGAAACATTGAAAAATGCTACAAGACTGAACAGTATGTTTGATTTGTCCAAATCTTTCATTCTTGGTACGATTTCCTTGGTACTATTTTATTGATATATTTTTGATTAGATTTGGTGATTTTAAGCATACTGGATATAAGACTGAATTTATGGTAAATGGTTTCTTTGAATGGGTACAGTACAGAAATGATCTATTTGGTTTAGTTTTTAATTAGTGGCTGATACTTCATTGCAGCAAAGAAATTAACATTAGAAGACTTAGTTAATGTAATGTGCTGGCTTTATGTAATGTAATGTTAATGTTAATGTAATGTGCTGGCACACTGGTTTGAATTCTGTTATTAATAAAGTTAATAACTAATGGAATACTGACTGAAATGTCACAGTTACTAGTATTAGGCTTGATAATTTATGTTGCTCCTTCAGATCGTGTGTAGAGTTTCCATGTTAGCTTGCTTTGGTTCTGTAATTTGTGGTATTAGAAAATCTACATTTGATGTCTTCTCAGGATATGTGAGCTTTCTCACTTTGCTGGTTGTTCAGTCCTATTCCAAGTGTTTGAATATTTCAAGTCTCAACACACGTCCTACAATAATGTCTACCGTCCACATCTGAATGCGAGAGTTATATTGTAAATCTTGTTACATCTTGCTATCTTGTCACATTTGACATACTTTCTGCACATCCATGTACTGTATGTGAACACCTCATAGTACAAGAGTGTAATTGTTAATTGGATTTCATTGGATTCCACTATTTCTAGACGTATCTTTTCCCTTTCCTGGCATTATTTACAGAATAAATCTGTCCTTGGAATCCATCAGCCAGCTTCAGTTTTAAGTTTGATCAGGGTCCTTACATTCCTATATAGTTTTATTTTTAGGTCATTGGAATGCTATTATTCGGCATGGTGTAGCTATGTATTAACATGCAGATTTTACTCACTTTCTACTCACAAGTTATAACTTATTTACAAACTATATTGATACTTAATAAATTGAGTTTTATTTCATATTTTGGATGTTGTCATCCTTAAAAACAAACATCTCAATATTCGGCTGTAAATTCTGACCTTCTTGTAATCCGTCAGGAGGAAGTAAATAATACCTATCAATATATTTTTTTTCTGTATTCTATGCATACACTAACGTGTATGTGATGATACCGTTGAAATATATCTCTACATATGTTCATTCTTTTTCACAAACTGTTCATAATTAGATTTTATATTTTATAATTTTTTTTATAATCTGAGAACTTTAAATATATATTTTTCCTACCTTTGACGTGAGTGTACTCTATAGAGTGTATTGGGTAACTGCAAGTTCATTCACAGGTTTATCTAGAGTTCACAACCTCATACAGGTCAAGGTTTGCTCATAACTGAAGCTAGTATTTATTATACCATGTTGGCTTTGATGGCTTTGAAGGTTTATCTACATACTGTAATAATGACTGCATTGAATGTGCCTGTTGTATGTTAAGTTACCAGTTGGCTGCATTGAATGTGCCTGTTGTGTGTTAAGTTACCAGTTGGCTGCATTGAATGCATCTGTTGTGTGTTATGTTACCAATTGGCTGCATTGAATGCGTCTGTTGTATGTTAAGTTACCAGTTGGTTGCATTGAATGTGTCTGTTGTATGTTAAGTTACCAGTTGGCTGCATTGAATGTTCCTGTTGTATGTTAAGTTACCAGTTGGCTGCATTGAATGTGCCTGTTGTATGTTAAGTTACCAGTTGGCTGCATTGACTGCACCTGTTGTATGTTAAGTTACTACAGTAGTTGGCTGCATTGAATGTGTCTGTTGTATGTTAAGTTACCAGTTGGCTGCATTAGATGTGCCAGTTGTACAGTATGTTAAGTTGGCTGCATTGAATGTGCCTATTGTATGTTAAGCTGCAGCATTTATAAAAAAACACAATATTCAGTATATATACAGTATGTTACAATTTCAAGCCAACATAAGTCAATAAGCAGCTAGATGATAATCATACAGCACACCATTGTTTCTAAGAAGTATATTCTCAATTAATTAAAACAGATCAGATTATTTTCATATTTCTATGATATTGTAAATATAATCTATAAACAATAGTTAACTGTTAGCAGTTTATAATATATATATATAGGTGTGTGATGTGTTATAAACACAGAAACAAGTATTCAGCAGCTAATATTATGGTAATTAATGAACTTGTAAAGGGAGAGCCCCTCAGCGAGAGTAATTTGATTGCCTGTTTTATTGGAGATGAATGTAGTGCACAACTGCACTTGTTTACTTGTTTGTGTTTGCTTTGCAGAGAACTGAAATTTGTATACCAGTATATTTTTAGGACTGTTGTCTTGTTTATGGCAATCCAAATGCCTTTAACACAGCAGTTTGCATGTTGGTTGCCATGGATTTTGGTAATTATGCCAACCAATAAGTGGTATCAACTAAGAAATATATACTAATAATATTTAATTAACTGATTTATCAATTACAACTAAATTATTATAATAATCAATTTATTGCTAATAACTAAGAAATCAGAATGTTAGCAATGAAGCTTATGGCACTCAGTTCTAAAAGTTAATCTCCACACCCTTCATGAAGTTATTAAACCTAATAGGTAATTTTTTAAACATTTCAAATTTATCTTTATTATTTTAAGAGAACATTTGACCAGTGAAATTCTGGAAATGTCTTGTAACTGGAATTTAGTTTTTTCTGATATCAAAATTGTGATGCTGTTTGCTGCTTGAAATTTCACATTCTTTTCAAGGTTTTTAGTTTTATGTTGAAATTATTTTTATGTTTATGTCTTGCAAGACTTGCATAATTTGAGAAGAGTGAACCTTATTCTCTTTGATAATAACTCCTTCAAAGTGTTCCATATTTTACTTGTTCTCAAATGATATCACTTATTTGATCTATACAGCTGTAAACAGTGTGTAGTTCAACATGCGACTTCAAAGTTGAAGTTATTTAGGAATAACATCAACACTTTGTTCTTTGCAGGCTTATTATTTACGTATTAGACTCCTGATGCTTTTAGTGCAATAACTAACTCACATAATTAGTGTGTTTTTACTAAATTATAGTCTCTTGTAGAGTACTGTACCATAATCAGTGTAGGTACACTACAATCATGTACAGGTTTTACATGATTGCAGTGGGCTATGTTGGGTGAGTGTGGGAGGGGAGGGAGGGGGGGGGTGGTAAAATGTTTTATGGGCCAAGTAATAGTTGGTATTAAGACTGTTAAGAGGCTAAGCAACGATGATGGAGATAAATTCATGTGAGAAATTGAGTTTAGGTTTGACTTTAAAACAGCTTCTGAAATATATGTGCCAAAATCTAGTTGCTATCTAGCTAATCTAGGAAATCTAGCATCAATATCTAGCTAATCTATTAAATCTAGCTGGCTTTGAGAAATTGAGTTTAGGTTTGACTTTTAAACAGCTTCTGAAATATATGGATGTGCCAAAATCTAGTTACTATCTAGCAAATCTAGCATCAATATCTAGCAAATCTATTAAATCTAGCTGGCTTTGAGAAATTGAGTTTAGGTTTGACTTTTAAACAGCTTTTGATATATATTGATCTAGTTGATATCTAGCTGATCTAGCATCTATATCTAGCAAATCTATTAAATCTAGCTGACAAAGGCTCCCTTTTTTTGCATACAGGAGGTATTCCTAATCACTGATGTCATTGACCTAACAAGAGGATAAAACTTGAGGAATTGTAGTCCAGTTAAGTATTAACACTAAGTGTAGGCCAACAATATTTTGTCAAAGCAGAGATAAAGGATGCACCTGTTTTGGCATCTACTATTTTGAGCAGATATATTCAACACTAATGGTATTAATGTTAATTACAGTATTAATGTTAATTACCAGTTTATTGATTCATTCTTTACCTGAAATGCTTTGTGCCAACATTAAATAGTTAATTCATTGGGTATAATGGGAAGTGAATATTATACAGCTAGACAAATGTAAATGCAATCAGTTGCTGTAAAGCCAACAAGACTTTTATCTCTCATATAAACAGCTCTTATCTCATACAGTGATAATTTACATGATTAATTCTAACCAATGAGCATTTCTTCATCTTCATTTGTGTTTTAAAGTGTGCTTTGACTTATTCTTTGTTTTGAATATCTATATATTAAATCAACTTGTATTACTGTACTGTCATAGTACTTAGCAATAATATATATTGTACTTATCAATTGATATCTATTTACTATTTCATTTCGTTCAACTCTATTCACATACCAAAGTATGATGGCCCATTAGACCCCTTGGCAGCATCAAAACACACAAAGTTAGTATATTGGAGTTGCATTTATGAAACAGTCACCATAAATGTGTTATCACTTTAACAGGGAAGAGGGGGAAGTAGCGGGTCGAGGGGGAAGTAGCAGGTCGAGGGGGAAGTAGCAGGCCAAGGGGGAAGTAGCAGGCCGAGGGGGAAGTAGC
>JAIPMN010019423.1:0-11410 GCA_020650975.1 Apostichopus californicus
AGAACCCCACTGAGATGTATGAAGCAATAGTTGCATCACTGGACGTGAGACAGAACTAGATGCAGGCATTAGACGGAGAGAATATTCCTTGTGGAGTTAACTTACCTCCAGTTTCTCCTCCAGGTCGTACAAGAATTCTCCTTCGCTGGCCGAACTGGTCCTCAGACTGCTGCTCTTGGCACACATCACCGCTCGTGAGAGATATTCAATCCGTTGTTGCAGGGTTAGATCGATTCTAGGAGGAGAAAAATTTAGACATTTTCGAAAACAAGAAAGTAAGAATAACTGCTTCTCCTTCTTGGAGGTAGGCAATACCCCAATCTATAAAATATTTTCAGAAGCAATTTCATTGTCCACCTCAGAAAGTTAATTGAAATATATATATAAGTATATATAAGTGTGTATATATCAGGCCTCGACAAATACGGTCGCCAACTCGCCAATGGCGACTAGAATTTGCGACTGGCGAGCAAAAAAAGCATTACGCTAGACATTTTGGCGAGTGGCTCATTCGCTCACTGCCTTTATACGATAGGCTTACTATTAACTTGTGAGCCAATCAACAAAGGCCCATTGCCTAATGTTACACATCACAGTAGAATTACAAGTGAGCTGTTACAAGTAGGTCCTAAGGAACAGCTCTGTTCACCAGCTCGAAACTAATTTGATACTAATCGACTAAATGATGCACGATAGGTGTAACCAAACTGGAAAACTACAATGCGTAACGACAACTCAAACAGGGGTAACGCATGAATATCATGTTTTAAACACTTTTGACGAAGCACAATTTAAATAGATCGTTTTTGCTGTAACGAACTAACAGTAACACTAAACCGCGATATCCTAAGTTAGGCCATACTACCTAGGCTTATATCACGCAAACACTTTGCGAGAAAAAATGGCGAGTAAATTAAACATTTTGGCGAGTAGAATTTTAGACTCGGTCGCCAGTTGTGGAGTAGTTTTAATTTTTTTTTGTCGAGGCCTGCCGACAACATATTACTGCGAAAGCTGTTTGATGCATGTGTAAAGTTAACTCAAGGCCTTAGGGCACCGTGCGATAAAGAAAAAGCAGTGCAGTAGCTGCAAAAGTCCCGCACAGCTACTGTAGGATGAATTAATATCAAAGACATCGGGAGTTACCTCGGCAGATTAGCAGCGCCTATTGTGTGAAAATGTACATAACCATTGACTTTAAATGTTCTTAACACAGCCTAGCTGCATAATGCTGCAGCCTTCTCGACATCCTCCGTTTGACATGGTGTCTCAGTGCCAAATAATTCCAGAATGTCAAAGGGAATAATCTAGTGTTCTCATATTTTATGTAGTAATTTTGAAGGTCCTGATCTTTGTCTTAGTATAATATACTATGGTTCCTTTGTAATAAAAAATAAAATTGAAAAAAAGAACTCTGCTATGCATCTTACCAGGTATATAGCAATGTTGCCCATTTTGCACAGCAGCGCTTCGCGATGCAATTTGTGGATAATTTATATAAAAATGATAAACAAATTTCACGAACAAAAAAAAAAATGAATAGTAATATTTTAACATGATGCTGGACATTACGTTTTGATGAAAGTGAGATCAAACAAAACAACCCAGACTTAAAAATAAGTAAATAAAAAAATAAATATATTCGGCCATTCAATCGTCTGACAGACCACTTCACGTCTTCACGTCAGACATTCTAGAAGACGCCTTTGCTAAAGCTGGATGAAATCTGATATGATTTTCATAAACAGACGACAACGAAGATAAACCGAGCTGTAAGGACGTTTTATAATTGAAGGAGGCAATTTTTAGATGAATAAAAGCTCATTTTGATTGGCTTACCATGTTCCCGACTGGATTAACTATTACATCATCTATCTCTTTCGTGTGAGCCTCGATGTCTATTTTCTTGGTCATACTTGGATACTGGAGAGAAGAAGAAAACACAGACACTTTACAATTCATACATTCTGTTAACTTTTGTTTTTGAAGTATACACAACGCAAATCGGTCAACAAGTACGCAAAAGAAACAAATAAATTGCTAAGGAATGAACAACAGATGAAAAAAAAAGGAAAAAACGTTGCAAAAAAAAAAAAAATTAAAAAAAAAAAATTAAAAAAAAATTTTTTTTTTTAAAAGGACCCAATCTCATCATGAATTTTGTTCATCCATTCTTTTTACTTACAAGTTAAAATACATGCAAACTTCCCCTTCCCCCCCCCACCCCAACACTAAAGAGCTAAAGGTGTGAAGTTCTTACAAGCCAAATTCTTTATTGCCCATCCGTTTCCACCCCCCCCCCCTCACAAAGAAAAACATAAATAAACTAACAAAAAGTATCAGCTTCATCATGAATTTTCACTTTGTTTATCCATTCGTTTTACTTACAAGTTAAAATACCTGCATACATGCCCCTTCTCTTTCCCTTCCCCCCCCCTCCCCCAACACTAAAGAGCTAAAATAGTGCGGGTATTTACCAGCCAAATTCTTAAATGCCCATCGGTTCCTCCCGACACAAAGAAAAACCCATTTGGAGTAAAACAGACAGCTTTCTGGTAGTTCTCCTTCTCGGTGAAGTTAGTCTGACACCCGGCGAGCCTGTCCATCTCGAATACTGTGGTTTTGATTCCCTCGTTATCATTCTTTTCCTCTTCTGGAGGCGGTTCTTTCTTCTTGGGGGGATTCTTTTTCCTCTTTCTCGCTTGGCCTACGGTGAGAACAGTTTTAACGGGTGTTAGAAATATGGTTGCAGGTCACTACCAGTAGACATCTGAAGACAAATTTGAGCTTCCATACTACCCTGGGTAATATGTTCCGTTCTGCTTCATACTCTGCAGTGATCATGTCACAAATCAAATCAAATTAGGAAGAAAGCCTTCTCAAACCCAAAGTGCTCCACTTATGAAATCAGTTGGGGAATTTGCAACACTTGGCATTGTAGTAGAGTACTAAAAACAAATTTTAAAAAAATTCCCCGTCGGTTTACAAAAGTAAAGTTTGGTTTGGGCAGATCTGTGAAAATTAATTTTGATGAATGTCAAATATTTAAATTTGCCTTCAGGTTTGGCAGATATCACTTTTGAACACTTGCGTAATAGACTTAAAGGTATATGGACAGGTAGCTACAACTTTACTCTATTTAATAGCAAATTAATACATCTACTTTTCACATATTCCATCAAATCCTTGAAATTCGATTTCAAAAAGTGAAAAAATCAGGAAATTTTGAGCTTCACAAACGTAAGAATCAATAACCACCTCATTACGTATTGATTTTTTGTGACGTAGTATCGAGAGGCGCAGACCGTATGTTAAATGTGAAAGTCTGCGCACTATCTTTTAACGTTGATTTCGCTTGGTAACCTCGAAAATGGAAGCTTCAAAACAACCCAAAATTTCCAGTCCAGAGGTTTCGGACGACGAAACGGGGACAGCAAGGTGAGGAAGAAAGCTCTTTGGAATACGAAATTCCGAACCAAGAGGAAATTAGGCCCTATCAATTTGAGCCAGAAGCTGATGAAAGTGACAGCACCACAGACTCGGAAGGTGAACCTGACAGCCATGAAAATCCACGGTGTCTGTTGAATACTGACTGGTGAGAATACGTGTAGGCTTATATTTAAACTGTTAGTGTTACTGCAACCTCCTACTATGCAACGCCGCGGCATTCTTACTCAAAACTCTCTCCAAACTTAAGACTTTGAACAGTATTCCCGAAAATAAAATTGAATACGATGTAGTCATACAGAATAAGAATGTAAACAAATTAATTCTCTTTTAAACAGCGTTTAGAATAAACGAATAAGGATGTACGAAAACAAATTTGTCAACGAACGAAATGGTAACGATTACGTGCTATGGGTATAGATTGATACACAATATTATATACCAGTTCCATGACTCAATGTAAACATCCGGAGTTTTCACATCGTGTGCCCCATATACGCATGCTCTTATCCCTTCTCGATTCTACGTCATATCGTGTCAGAAGTCAAATTTTAGAAACGTGCTTTCAGGCGTTTGTTTTTTCGTTGATCTGAGTAAGTAATTAATCCTTTAATTTCTCAAAAACTAGAGCAAATTTTTAAAGAGTTTATATTGAGAATATGATCGGACATACATAAGTAATACATTCATAGCAAAATTGCTATCTGTCCATATACCTTTAACTTAGCGATATTATGATTCTTCAAATGACTAGTATTCAGGCCTCCAATATTCCGGGTAGTTTACTAACGAAATGCCAGTGAATTGTCATCTTTTGCCAGAAGAAATCAAAGCAATTTGCATGTTTTTCTACCAGTATTGTTCGACCGATTGTATGACAATCGGTTTTACCGATTACCGATTAATTCCTAATCAATTGGCCGATTACCGATTACCGATTATTTCAACATTTTCGTGGAACTGATCTAATGTATGATTTAGTGTTATGCATGATTACCAACTTCTAGGCCAATACAATCAAAGATGTAAATGAACGACTTAACTTTTCACAGTAAAGATTAATGGAGCAAGTAAAGAACACTGTAATACATACTGTACATGGGGCGATGTACGACTATAACGAGGAGTCGCAATATTGCAATCCCGCCACAACACAGTTAATGACAGTGCTGTACAGACTACAGAAGGGGAAAAATAGTAGCCATTATGGCTACGAAATGAAAAAAAGATAAAGTTAGGGACCATTATCAACTCCAACGTAAATAAAGTGAAAAGTATACCGCACGTAAATAAAATATTCGTTATTTCGTTAGTTTGATATCGAAATATACAATCTGATATAAAAAATAATGTGTAAGAGTAAGTTGGCCTGACGTTTCGATCCTAGCAGGATCGAAACGTCAGGCCAACTCACTTTTACACATATTCTTACACAGGCTCTTCAGTGGATAAGCAGTTTGCTAACAGTTTTACTCCATTATGAAAAATAAAACAATCCCGAACGTTTGCTTCAAGTTTTCAATGATTACCATCTGCGAGGTAAAACTTCCGATCGAACTTTGTTCAAACGATCATACACAGTAAGTCAATGGCGCTTCTCCATTGACTTAACTACATGTGGGAGAAATCACACACTAAAGTCCCATTGACTTTGTCGCGCGTGTCGCTGGAAATCAGACTTGCTTTTAGTCGGTTGCGGTAAGAGATTCAGTTACTGTAAGGGGTACACAGTACATGCCGTCAGGGAAAAAAGTTTCTTCGGGTTTTTCACAAAAATTTGCGTAAGAATGTTTGCCTAATCACAAAATACTGTAATGCAGTAGAACTACTGAGGACTGTCGCCAAACGTGTTTAGGGATTTTTAGAAGTATTTGGCGCCTTGATTTCATCATTTTATGCCATTTGTAAAGTCTTGGGCGCATTTTCAAACTGAACAGTTATGAAGCTCAACCGTTCTCTAGCCAGACTAGCCTAATGTACGTAGAAATCACAATGAACAAAGCCTAATGTTATTGTTTTCACTTTCCAGTTTTCACCTACGGTGAAATGGCCAAAGTGGTTCAAAAGTATTTTGATTTGGTTTTTATATTTAGTCGAGACAATTAATCTATCTTATCAATTGTTTAACATGATAACAGGAGGTAGATTAGAGCACCTTCCCGGCTATGAATAGCATTGAATCGAATGATTTAAATTTTTTCCCGTTGTGGTTGTGGTGTATCAAAAGCGCGGAAAAATACAATCCTTTATGTGGAACGTAATAATCGGTTCGAAATAATCGGTAGCGCAATGAATTTTGCCGATGCCGATTATTTACTGATTGTCTGATAATCGGCCCGATGCCGATTGTCTAACCGATTATCGGTCGAACACTATCTACCAGAAGTCATTAATAATATTATCAAACACATGAAAAGTTGGGTAACAATCGTCGGCTAATAAATCACATGGTACGGATTATAAAACACGTGCATAAAGTCTGCTTACAGTTATCAGCAAATATTACTTGGCTGCCCCCATAAGCATGTACAGTAAACTGAACTGATGTGTGTTGTAATTTAGGTATGTATACCAATCAGAACTTTGAGCCAGTGGATTTTTAAACACAAGTCTGAATTTTTTCTTTCTAGCAATCGGCTAAAACTTGTCAAATTATAGGCCTGTAAATCGGACACTGACGGCTCGTAGCAGCTCTATGGATATTATGAGTTTGCTCTACTCTTACTCTACTCTGCTCTATTCTAAGCTACTTACCATCACCTTTCCCATCTGATGATAAATTTTCCACGACATTCTTTTCCGTTTTCTTGATGGAATATAGTTGACAGCGTTCATCTTGTCCAGCGGCTAACAGATACTCCTTGCCATCGTACCTGGAACGAAAGATGGTGTTGACATCTGATTATCGACTTTTATCAGCAGTTGGAAAGGAGAGCCACTTTGTGCAAAATAGACGTGTATCTCTCAGAACGTGTCATCATGTCAAAGGTTGTACAAATTAAAATCTTAGGAAGAATATATGACCATTAACCCCCCCTCCCCCCCTGGCAGCTGCAAGCAAGGTAAGTAAAGATTGCATAAATCTAGTAATTAATAAATTCAGTCAGCGGCCTCGACCGAACCAATAAGTGATGAATTTCAAAACCGTTCCATGGAATATCCACGTATGTAGCTTAGGCCATCACTTATGATTTTCTTAATATTCCTTCTTTTTTTTTTTTACAGAGAGGGAGGGCGGTACTAAAATGATGACCGTGATAAACTTGAGGTCACCATCACGCATTTTGCTCTGGCTGATCTATACCTTTCAGAGCTTTAAAGAGAATCATCTTTGTACTTTATGAAGCAACGTAACACCTGAAAGACATACAGTACGTCGCAGAGGAAAAAGTGAAGAGTACTGCACTTAGCAAGAAACAAGCACTAAAGAATTTTTTTCGATTCCTGTATGTTCATAAGTGGGTAACACTCTAAGAAACAGGGTTTTCGTTAGTAGCCGGGACCCTGGTCAAATGACCCGCCTACTGCGCGTACATGACCCGGCTACTTTGCGACGCTTAGTAAAAAAAAAAAAAAAAAAAATGACGAAAAAAATCGAGAGGAATAAATACCCACAACCAGGTCAGGTGTGATTGAAACTTCAACGTGAGTTTGTTTTTTGTTTCGTCTCATTTCAATATCTTCGTGAATTATTTTGGAATGGGATGTTTTCTTTCGTTCAGTGGCATAGCTACCTCCCGAGTGTTAATAAAAAAATTGAGGAGAAAAATAGGACAGAAGAAAGGGGTGATTGGGAGGGGGCAATATCATTGACCAAACAGCTGTATATTGCACCATTTTGCATCTAGAGACTTTTTGAATTGCAATTTTCCGGCAAAGGGGAGGGGGGCACCGCCTCCCCTTAGACCCCTCCCCCATGTCCGCGTACAGACAGTCCCGCCTACTTTTCAACTTGACCCACCTCCTACATTTCTTAACAAAAACCCTGAGAAATACTTCAATTACGACAGAGAGTGTAACACATACCTGAGGGCAGCATTCATTATTGCACTTCTGTCATCTTCATGGTCTGTATTATGTCTTAGTTTGCTCTCTGCAACCAATCGCCCTGACTGCATCTGCAGCTCAAATATCTCCTGTAGGCACGAAACAAAACAAACATGAGAAAAGGAAAGAAAATAGGATTTGCTTCAATTCTACATCAAATATTCAATTATATCGGTTGCATTTCTCTGTAACATATGGAGTTGTTTGAACACTGATTAGTCTCATACATGTATGAACTGAGAAAATGCAAATAGATAGATCCTTTGCAGAAGTACAGTAGCAGGCCTAGGGAACTGAAACCACTAACTGCAAGTTTGGCAGCCCTGTTTCTTAACCAAGCCTAGCCTACAGTATGGCTTACTATTAGAGTTAGGCTAGGATACTTAAAGAAATGCTATAGTTAACATTATGAAGTTGCATGATGTTTTATTGGCCAAAATGTTCTACCAAAATGAGGAATTCATAATTGTTAATTCCGGATTTGAAATTTTGCATGTCAGATTCAAAAGGTTTTTGTGTTATACTTATAACCTCATGGATTTGAATTTTGAGTAGTGCAAAGCTCTGTAGTTACAAGTTGTTAAAAAGTGTTATATCTTGTAGTAATTTAGTGCTATTGTACTTTATGTTCTAAGGGGATTTCCCTTTGTTTAAATTGTAAGTAGTCTACTACTACTAGGGCTGCTACTGTAGTAGTACTCTACTTGACTATTTAGGGGTTTTCTCATCATAGCCATGCTGTCATGATATTGATATTCAACAAACTTATTTAATTGGTCTGTCAGAAATGATAAATGAACACCACATGTAGGTGTATGCTAAATGAATCCTCTTCAAACACATTACTAACTGCATTACTATAAGCTCAAAGTTTTCTAAATGGAAGGAAATGCTAAGTGAAGTTTTAGAATCACCACCGCACATGAAAGTTTCCATATAATTTTGTATGGTCCCATTGCCATTCCGCCATAGGTACATACGGCCATAACATTCTGCCATAGGTTTCAATCCTTTCCGCCATGGCGGAAAGGCTCGAAACCTATGGCAGAATGGTACATTTTAGGAATGGATTTGACACAGGAATGTATCGGTGAACCTTCTTTTGATTCGTCTATTCCAATTGAATGTAATGATAGTGAACCATTTTACTGTTAATTCCCATTGAGATTTGTCGTTGACAAAACCTAGTTTACAACTAAAACTTGATTCGAATCGTTATGGTACTGCTATTACAGAGCTCCCAACTGACCCTCATTTCGCGGGTTGGACCCGCATTCTAACACCCAAACCCGCTGACCCGCGCAAGCGTCCGAAAACCCGCATTGTAATTGTCAAGTAAACATAAAAAAAAATTGCATCAAATTTTGACTTAGCAACCATCATTTCTTTAGCATTTAGCATAATAGAGTATAAAACCTCCTCTACAGCATCATTTGAACCTCAAATTAGCCTTTATTTCTTTTCATTGGGGCGAGCAGCAAACATTTTCATGCCACGGGAAAGAATGAATTATCACCTACTATTCAATCTATTGATGTTACACACAAACAAATGCATATTTCTCAGAAAATTTTGGGTGACCAAAGCCTTTCTAAGTGCCACCATTTTACATGTAGGCATCACCAGGATTCCAAAAAAAATCCCTTATACCCCTCCCCTAGGACAGCGATTCGTGGCATGGACCAGCATTTGCCTTCTCAAGAGTTGGGAGCTATGTATTATTATACGTGAAATTATTATATGTGAAATGCTTCTTTTAGGTCTTGGATTTGACCAGCAAAATGTTGATGATATTGATAGGCCCTTTGCCTAATGATCTCTCTGTAGCATGGACACTTCGAATTCCGGACACCTAAGCCTTAAAACACCCCAAACCTATATCTTCTGGTATAAATCACCTGAAAATATACTTGATATGGTGGGAGAAGTGTGTTATATTACGATACACGGCCAAACTTTCTTTCCTGCAAACTGTTTTCACGTTGTATTCCAAGAAGATTCTTGTGATTGTGGAACTGGTATTTCTTTGCTAGAGTATTGCGAATTTTCGGACACACAGTCCCACAGTGTGGCGCTGGTGATAAAATTGGTGGCGCAGTTGCTCTTTCAGTAATTATAACAGACTTCATAGATCTCCGTCATATTATTGACAAATATGTAAGTATTTACTTGCACACGGGTCATTTTGGAGAGAAAATAACTGTAGCTTTGTACTTTTTGGTGAAATTTGGCTCTTCCTGTAGGTTGTCATGGTGAAATCGTGTATTTCTTAGGGGTGTCCGAAATTCGTAGGTGTCCGAAATTCGCAATACTGACTATACATATAAAAAATTCTACTGGCAGGTGGGAAGTTGGTGTTGAGACCTGCCCTAAAGCTGACATGGACTACGCCAAACCTATGCCATGCATAGCATTGAGTTACCTTGACTTAACACTTCAAAGTTTGTCTAACGTTGGGTTATTCCAACTTCTAAGGCTAGGCTCTAGGGCTGACGTTAGTCTAAGTTAGGCCTGTGCTATGCCTAACGTTACTCGCAATGGTACGTGAGTTCGAAATTCAAAATACGTTACACACGATAATTCATGCAAAACGTAAATTTTAATCTTACAACTGCATTCGGAACCCCCGACCGGACTGGTCCACCTCCACCAGCGACGAGAAAGTGCGTTTCGTTTACGCATTTTAAGACATATGGCGGAAAATCGACATGAACCAAGTGCGCTGCCATTTTGTTACGGACCTGCCAACACTGCT
The DNA here is from genome assembly GCA_020650975.1 of Apostichopus californicus. NCBI lineage: Eukaryota > Metazoa > Echinodermata > Holothuroidea > Aspidochirotida > Stichopodidae > Apostichopus > Apostichopus californicus. The sequence goes on from JAIPMN010019423.1 coordinate 10,250, forward strand.
ATTGAGAACACGCCCTCTGTTTACTGAAGTGCATAAACTTCCACCGTACGGCAACTGAAATGGCGTCCTTTTAGCGCCTTTCGCAGTTCCCGGGTAGGTAATGTAATGTATGTTGGCCACAAGACATACTCCCTGTGATACAGGGGATTTACTAGAGGAAGCTATTTATGTGGCTTGTCAAGTGACAAACTAGCTTCGACTAACTGTAAATTTTAGCGATGAATGTTCTTCCCACAATGATACTGAATGAGGCGCATGCCCTTCCCTAAACAGCGAGTACGAGCTCACACAACGCACTCCTTCCACAAACATCTTTAAAAAACACCAGAACATTGCATGGGGGAGTGTACTTTTATAAGTGGGCTTGTGTTGAAAACTGAAGTCCACGGTGATTAATTTTGCCGAATGGTTAGTAACAACAGTTAACTTGATAGGCTGTCCTTAGATATATAGGACTACAAAGATATGTTATACATTTCATTTGAAATTAGAGGGATCCGCAGATCTGAAAAATGGGACTTTATGTTCATATTCAAGTTTACTCCACTGTCATCACACCCTGATGGCTCAAAATTCTCTGTGTTTTCAGCAGAAAAAAAAAGTTTTGAAACAGTTTCAGAACTACTCTGAAACAGTAAACGAGCCTGAGCTATGATTATGTGACTTGTCTATTGCTGTTTTTATGTCTGTCAAGTCTTTGGGCAATTTCATTTCACTTTCCATACTTTGCATTCATAATTTCAGGTCTTCATTTCAGACATTGAAAGCTTTCAGGTTTACAGAATTTATGGGAGATTCCCATCTACACATAAAAAATTAAAATCAATTGGTTTGTACAAGTTATATGTGTCAATGAGTCCTCATTTCTGAGACATATTCTTTAATTGCCAAATTTGTTGGGCAAAAATTGTCCTGAATCTTGTGGTTAAATAATTCACCATGGCTCATGCCCTCCACTTCTATATGCCAATGTTCACATAGTGTGCACTAATGGGGAAAAGGTAAAGGAGGGGAAGGGGAGGGGGGGCCAAACATTCCTCCTTACTCATGTGAATATTGGATTATGATTCATATAGCACAAAATCACCCGACATATCCCCTCAAGCCCCATCTGCCTCCACCAAGAAAAATAATGTAATTAATACTTAAAGAATATATATA
>JAIPMN010019425.1:0-22522 GCA_020650975.1 Apostichopus californicus
TCACGTAAAAATTAAAACTGCTTATCATACTTATTGTCATACTCCTCTACAACTCAACCAAACTTTGTCGTATCTATATTGTTTTTCTTTTTGTCTTCAATAAACGGCAGCTATCTACTAATACAGATACCAGACTGCGTCAATAACTCTTCTCTAACTTGTCCTAAAATAACAAGCAGCTATGTGAAATGTTGCAATTTATAGATGAGAAAATAAAATAAAAAGTTGGACTAACCTAAACATAGGACAATTGAAAAGAAGAAAAATGTAACGTTGACATATTTTACTATATAATTGTACCCTGTCCTTATTGGACGATCATTGTTAATACATATTTTTGACCTTATTTTAGCCGGAACTTCAAAGGAGCATTAGTGACTACGGAGACCAAACGTTAAGTAAGTGTTTCTATCATATTAAATACTTCAAAACGTTAACAACGTTGTAGCATATTCTTACCCTTATCTGCTCTCCCTTCTCCCCTCTCCTTCCCCCTTACCCCAACCACAAGCTAACCTCCAAAGACGAGTGAAAATAATATTGTTATTCTTTAAGATACAACTATATCATAACATTTGGAGAATTTCCAAACAATTATGAACGTATATGATATAAAAATCGTTTTGGAAGTATCGTCAAAGATATCATATGTTGTTAACATAACTATTGTGAGTATAATAAGCACTATGTAACTTCAAAGAAAATTTAATTTCAAATAATGTTAATTTCTAAAGAATTTTAATTCTAAAGAATGTTTCATGTTAACTTCTATCATATTAAAAACTTCATAACGTTAACAACGTTGTAGCAACGTTATAGCAACCTTGTAGCATTTCTATCATGTTAATTTCTATCATATTAAAAACTTCAAAACGTTAACAACGTTGTAGCTTTTTCTTACCCGTATATCCTCTCCCCTCTCCATTCTCCTTCCCCATTGCCCCAACCACAAGCTAATTTCCAAAGACGAGTGAAAGTAATATTGTCTGTCTTTAAGATACAACTATATCATAACATTTGGAGAATTTCCAAACAATTATGAACGTATAAGATATACAAATCGTTTGGGAAGTATCTTCAAAGATATCATATGTTGTTAACATAACATTTGTGAGTATAATAAGCACTATGTAACTTCAAAGACTTTTAATTTTTTTAAAGATAATTTGTTTACTTTAGTACTTTTTTGTGTATGAAAATTATGATGTATAGGAAACGAAATTCGTTAAAAAAATATTTATCGTCTTTAAAATGAGGTTTTTAATTTGCTATGTATTATTCAAATGCTTAACTTACCAATTTTTTCAGGGATATAAGATAAAACGAGTGACTTCATTTAAAAAAATGGAAAATGTTTGAAATAGTACAGACCAGTAAGTAATAGTAACTAGATTTTAAAATCACATCTTCGTAATTGCCCATGCCAAACTTTTATAACGTGATCAGGAAATGACGCAAGTGGTTGTGAACATTGACAAAGTAAACACTAAAGGTAGGCTATATGATCTCTGTTGTCACACAAGTGTCTCCGGAGTTATGAAACCTCTTAGCTTGATGTAAGTTATGCTTATGTTGTGTTACCTTTTCCTTTTAGCGTCATCGTTTTTCCTCTACCAACGTGCTGAATATCCACGAGACTGCCATGAAGTGCTAAGCCTATGTCCATCGTCTAGAAACGATGGTGTTTACGTCATCAAACCAGATGGCTATCCTGAACCTTTTGAAGTATCTTGTAACAACAGTCTAGGTGATGGTGGATGGACGGTAGGTGTTGTATTTTATACTGTGAATATTGTATTTACATTGCAAGATTTGTCACCACAATTGAAATTATTCTTGTTGAAATAATACATTTCTCATGCTACAGAACTTTTCATATTATTATGATGTAATAATATAAGTTTGATGTTACATTGGGCTCGGCAAGCTTTACACAATATTTATGTCTTACAAAAAGAGGTTGGTCGAATCATCTGTCATGCTCTTTCGCAAAAGCAGTCTGCACCATACTTATATTCCTACATGGTTTTCCAATGCGTTTTAATACTTTCCACATATTCCTGACTTCAATAAGAATACTAAATTGGCGAAGATGACACAACTAATATATTGGTAATATTTATATAGTATTCGCATCAATATACATTTGGTGTGGTTTGTAAGTGATTTTAATTTGTTTTTATTATCTCAATCTTCTCTTCCTGCTGGTTTTTTGTTCCATGTTTCAGTATAGTTTTGTCTTTCTTTTGTTTCACACTAGTCTTACAGGTAATAACTAACGGTCTTGCAATTCAATCAGTTTGATATTTGTATGTCTCAAATTATTTCAACAGGTCATACAGAGACGAGAGGATAATTCAATCAACTTCAACCGTACGTGGAACGAATATGAAAACGGTTTTGGTTTTCTTTCTCATGAATTTTGGCTCGGCAATGAGAAGATATCCTACATCACCAATCAGGGGAAATATCAGCTCCGCATGGATATAACTACAGAATCCGGTTGTTCATTCTTCGTGACGTATGAAACTTTCCGCATCAGTGACAGCTTCAGTCATTACAAACTGGTTAGCACCAGAGAGTATACCGGAACAACAGGTGGGTTTTTAAACTGATACACTTCTAACTGGACACGTTTCCCGCCGAAGTGACATTTAATATGTTTGCTAACCGTTAAACAGTGAAATTAAAATATTGCGATTTTTGCTGTTCACATATGTTTCAATAATTCGATGATATTAATATGTTTGACCAGCGGTGTGATACAGAGCGGGAATGTGTAGCTTACTAACGATATACTTCCCATCTGAACCAACCTGACATCCATGCCATTAACCAAGGTATCTTTAGATGAATGAGATCGTAGTAATATTTAATATTCATTTTGCAGCATGTAAATTTACTTTCATGAGCACGTTGTTGGCCACTGCTATCAAGCACTTAGCTCAGACTTAGTTTCTTCATAAATCGATGTATTTTGTTCATCTAGTAAGAGCAGAGAGCGGTTTGCTATTTATTTCATTGGTTTATTTAGATATGTCGTTTTAGCTGTGAAGCATGTTTCGCATTTTTATACAATATCAAATGATAATTTATGAACATGATGTGTTATTGAGATAATAGATCATCGTACACTTTGCAAAAAGCTTTAATTTTTGATGTGGTAACTTAATCGTTATTCCTATTCCAGACCCATGCATCCAGTGGTGTCCCACCAACAAGGTTCTCAACAGGTGTAAATGTGAAGGTTCATGCGCCGATCCTACATGCACCGAATCATGCTCTAGTACACCCACTTGCGTTTGTCCCGATGGGTTCTTGATGGACGGGGAAGACTGTGTACCTAGAGAGAATTGTAGTTGTTTCATAGAGGAAGCAGAGAACGGCCAAGGAGTAGTCCTAGCAGTAAGATACCATTCCTAAATGTTTACGTATCAAACTAATTTACAATGAGAAGAAAAGCCGGAACAAAACAGTTATTATGGTGCTTGAAATGATACATTTTAAAAACGTTAAATCTTTACCCTGCAGCTGCTCTAATTTTATGAAGGAATGTCACATATTGCACTGCTCGTTATACCTCGACATGGAACATTGAGTATTCCCATTGAAGGATATTATTATTTTGCATCTACTTGACAAGGCGTTCCGTTTTATCTCATTAGGAAGGTGAAGTATATGTGAACCCTTCTTGTACCAAACGATGTTCCTGCAACAGCGGTCTGTTGAGCTGTGATGACACATACCGGTGTAGTCCCAATGGTAACTGTGAAGAACGACAAGGCTTATCACAGTGTTATTGTAACGTAGGATACACTGGAGACGGGGTCCAATGTGATCGGGCTACTGCATCAGACTGTCAAGCATATAGTACAGAGGACTCCAACAGCATTCGACTTATACAACCAGCAGGGTGGACAGGCAACCCATTTCAAGTAATGTGTGACGTCTCAGATGGAGGTGGTTGGTTGGTATGTATCTGTTATTGTCATTTTTAAAGATAACAAAGGAAAGGTAGTTGTATTCTTTCTCTTTTGTCACTGATGAAAACACAATTGTTACTATTATTATTTCTTAAATATTTATTACTATTATTATGTTATCATTAATTTGTAACGATTAAAGCCAACTTAACAAATAGGATAATTTGAATCTGTTTGCATACTAATTTGGTTTATGGACACCAGTATGAGAACATCTGTCTTAAGTGTATTTATTTTGGCTCGCGAACGTTGGTCTGCTTTTTTTTAAAGTAGAAGTATTATGCATGATGATACTCCTTTCAGATCCATGGGTTATACACAACACAACACAATCATGTAAACTGAATGAACTTTTGAGGGTATCTCAACTGGGATAATTGTAAGCATCTTAAAATGTAATAAAATTAATTGATATATAGTTGCGTCTTCCTTTTTGTTTGTGTTCCTATAATTACAGGTTTTCCAGCGACGTGTTGACAGTAGTTTGAGTTTTCACAGAGATTGGGATGAATACAGAGAGGGTTTCGGATCTGTCGACGGCAATTTCTGGCTTGGCAACGATAAACTTGCAGCATTGACGAGCCAAGGTCAATATGAGCTAAGGATTGAATTCGTTTCAAAATCTGGGCAACATCACTTTGCTAAGTATAGCTCCTTCAGCGTGGGCAATGTGGATACTAATTTCAGACTAAGTGTCAGTGGTTATGACTCTTCAAGTACAGCAGGTGAGTTCCTTTTTATCTACTTTCTCCTAGTAGATTCTACAATCTGATGTTCATATGATCATCATAACGGATGCACTTGGCAACTATTCAGAGCAATTCTAATTTTTCAACCTGCAATAATTAAAGATTACAGATACTTAGATTTCATAATATACCTATCATGACTATCAAGAACTGATGGTCCAGATATATTACAATCATGTGCTCATTTTCGGGTTCAATTAAACCTTGAAAATTCTGAAACTACACATAAGACGTAACCATATTCTATGATCTGGAAAACTTTCTTCAATTCGTTTGCCTCGACATAGAAAAGAAACCCATATATAACCAAATATCCCACCTCATGCAGATCTCAGAGATATTGTTTGAATTTTAGAGTCATAGACTATGGTCTTTAGCTGTGTTTAACTGGTCCTTGGAGAGATACCAAGATACAGTAGTAGGTAGAGTAAAGGAAAAACCCCATGATTATCCTTGTAGCGAAAAATACAGCAACTTTTAAGTACGCACCAGTTGAAAACAGTTACATGGTGAAAGACGATATACTTATTTGATTTCAAACATAATTCACTGTTACGAGATAATGTATGGCTGCGAATGGTTCGCAATAAGGTTCCACGCTATACATGATCAATCGTCACAGTAATTCAAACCAACGTCAATCTATTACTTCCAGAATGAACAACAACACGCTATCACATGCTATAACATGAAATATATAAATTTCTACACTCATGTGTCGTTTATTTCAGAAAGTTTATTTCCAGAATAATGTAGCAATAATTTCAAATCGATTACTGGTAGCAACCAATAATGAAAACCAGACAACTTTTTTGGGGACACTGTTTTTTCTGTTATATTTGGGAGAATATTGAAGTAACTAAACATGATTATTTCAAGTATACCTTTCCAATTTTTATGACAAATCTAAAACAAAGAAGATTGGAGACATTTATAATGCCCAAATATTACGTCTAGGTCTCCCTCGTAAGATATAAAGCGGTTATTTATCCGCAAGTGAAGCTTTAATTATTGTGCTAATATTTGGAATGCTTAAATATAAACGTACGTACTCCAGTCAAAGTATGAAGTTCAAAATTGTAGGAATCGAATTACAAACAGTTATGAAACAATGGGTTCATATTAAAGTGAGGTCTTTTGATTTGAATCAAGTCAAATAATATTAAAATTATGAGTTCCGATTTACGAAAATACATGAGGTGACAAGGACTTTTAAGATCCCTTCACTGTGTATACCCTCCTTGAATCTCTACACGAGGTCGATGCTGAACTCCCACAAACTGATGCCTATCTTTACATATGAATACGACTAGAAATGAATGCTCTACTAAATAATTTCAATTTCCTGTGAACGATTTGCCCATTGTTTGTAAAGGGGTGTCTTAATTTTTAAATAAAACACACTCGATTTTATGATGCATTTAGTTAATCTATGACGTAACCATTCAGTCTTTGTGTCATATATTAAAATTGAGTAATATTTGTTGTAGTTTTCATGCATACATTCAGTGACAATGCTTTCATTCACCCTTTTCTTCCTGTTTGCTTATCTAGGTTACAACGCACTTGGTACTAGTTATCACAATGGAGCAGCATTCTCTACACGGGACCGTGACAACGATGGTTATTCTTATAATTATGCCGCTAGTTATAAAACCGCATGGTGGTATAAGTATTATTATTATTATTACTGTGACCTCAATCTACCGTACACTGGATCTTATACCATTTATTGGTATAGTTTCCCTGGCGGTTATTACAACATACAGTCGACGGAAATGAAGATACGACCTCGATCCTGATGATGTGATTCAGAAATAAAGTTAACAGCAAAGTGGATATTTTGTCTACATTTATACTGTGAAAGATAATTTCACAACAAAGTGTTTTCAAAATCTGAAAACGTCTCCTTTATTGTGAGAACTCTAAATTTCTATGAATGACAATTTTTCCTAAAAGACAACATGGACTGAGATAACAACGAACTATCTGAATACATTTGACAGTGAGGTTAACTGTGGCAGAACAATGAAAGAGTGATGGACCAAGAAAAGAAAAAGCCCGGATAACTGACGTGTTTGAGTTAAAGCCATGCCAAATTACTTTACCTTATCTATGGAAATGTACATGGCGACATTTACAAGGATTTACAGACTTTGCATTAGTCTCTTCTTTTTCCTTTGGATAGTTCGGAGTATATTGCCACATGTCTAACACCTAATGTAATTCAATTGATTCATATCAAGGTATAAGAAGTTCAATCACCATTACATAAAGTTACAACAACGTTTTTTGTGAGTTCTGTTTCTTTCAGTCACTTTGTTAAGATGACAAATTAAGACACGTCCCTCTGTAACGGTGTTCTGAATAAAATGCAGACCGAAACTGATAAGTTACATTAATGTTGTCACTTGAGATTGTTGTAAGTTGCCACTATGTTCCTGACTATTTCAAGTTCTACCTTGGTAAGCAGGATTGCTTTTGACAGCTGTGCATTAGTGTTTGTGGGTGGGGTACTTTACATATATCATAAAAACGTGATGAAAAACCGTTTTGCACATATAAGATACAAGACCGTTAAAGTCAAATATAATTCAAACTACAAAGATCACGTTGTCGATGAGATCAACGGTCACACTTGGCCAACTTTGGTCCAAAAAGCTTATTGTTAACTCTTTTAAACTGTAAGCCAGACGGACTTCAAATTTTGGTGGGCATAACGTCAAATTACAATTTGTGATAAAATGCAATGAAAACTTCACCTGATGGCTTTTCTAGGTGTTTACATGTACGTGAGCTGCTGAAACCTTGTGATTAACCACAAAAAGCCATAGGAAAACAATGTCAAGGTCAAATGACAAATGGCATATTAAAACATGAATCTTTTGGCTATAATACACACGCCAAAACGGCTAAAATCGTTCCACAACTCACCCTCCAATAATTGTAACTTGTAGGAAATTAGACTATTGGACTAACATCGTAGTAACTAACGTCAAAGGAGTGTTCAATGAACCTCAAAGGTTCAATATTGTGTGATGGCTCTTGTATCTTATATAAGGTGGATATACGACGATGTGCCATATGCAAACGTGGGGGGGGGGGGGGACGTAATCGATTCGAGTATTCCGGCCGAAGTACTATCTAAGCGAGCGCCACCATCGGTTGGCCCGCAGCGTACCAAGAAAATTTAACATTTCAATACCTGCCAGATCGCAGCCCCATTTTGGGCACATTATATTGCACCAAGTCGGTCAAGGAATGGTCCAAAGGCCTCAGATATAGGCCTATAGGAACGATGTCCCAAAATGTCCCCGGACAAATAGACGAAGGAAGCTATCCGCCGCGACTGCATGTGAGTTTCTCGACTTGCCGTCCTGGAAGTCATACCACAAAATGGTGCACTTCCTCATACGCCATTATTACTAATTAAGCACAGTCCAGATCCGAGTTCGTTTAGTAAGCCTAGCGCAAATTTGGCCAAAAGTCGTCATACCTCAGCATGTTAAACCATCAATGCATTGTAATGCCACCCGTGACACACTTCCAATGGGACTGTGTCAGTTTAAATGTTTTGCTAGGTCTACGAGAATATATTTCTATGAAATTTAAAACTAGGATGACAAGACAAACCACTTTAATTATATTTTCAGGATCTCACACATGCGCATGTATTGTCAAACTTAGAATAGGTCCCATGTGAGTGGTGGCTAAAGTGATGAAGGCATCACAATAAATCAGTTGTTGTTCGTTGGAGTCCTCACGCAAGTTACTACGGTTGCTAGGTGGATCTGCATCTGGTAATCGGGTGAATTCTGGACGGAGCGTACTATGTAACCACCGTGTACCCAGTGTTCCCACTGTGGAGTTAACTCCGGTATCACTCAACAACAAGGTAACATGGGATGCGCTGCCACGGAATATGATCCCTATTTCATTTCCCCAATATTAGGGAGCGGGCACCGTCTTTGAAACACCATCTACAACTAAACAACAAATATGTACAGGCTTTGGCTCTAGCTATGAAGTGCCGCCTCTTTTTCCAAATGTGTAGGGGACATTTGATAGTGTGTCCTCCACCCATCGAAATATGGGGGCGTGTCCCCCCGTCCCCCCAGGATTGACGCCCATGGCCATATGAGGGATGACACCTTCGTGGTCATACTACCACATTTTGGGATGGGTACTGTAACTAAATTTATTATCTACTTTCGTTTAATTCTTTTCACTATTTTAATCATGTGTATGATTTGCCATTGAAATCTCACAGAAGAAGATAAATATATAATTTCGTTCCAGGAGATTTGTCTCTCAGCATGAAATAACACTAAACCATAGTTTACAGTACAGAATATAACCTTCTTGAACGCTAGGCGTTACATTAAATGTTTGTAAACAAGTTACAGAATACCCAGCAATAATCTGAGACTGTTTGATTCATTTGTGCTGCAGTGTCCAAAATCATTGTCTTGCACATGTGGAAATATGAGTACTTGTTCTATTTTGTTACGATGCTACTAGACGCTCTACAATGTATCGGACTTTACAAAACATTTCCTGTAGTATCTAGTTTAATATTCAGAAATGCTATTACTTACTCTAGTTTTCAACATAACACTTGTCATGACAAAAATTAAATATATGCCCTAAACGTTTTCATTAGCATAAAGACACACATTTTTTTTTGAAATATGGATGTAACTTGGAATTTGCAAACATGGCTGTTCTATGACACCAGTTTTGGACAATGAGTAGTGTCGGTAAAATACAAGTCAATGAAACGTACGCCTATATCTACGGAAAATCGAACGGCGTGCCTTGCCGCTACATGATTAAAGACGTAACTTCATTTCCAGCATTCAAAGGAGCAATACAATAAAAGAGCACTGCTCCTTGGAGGAAAAACAGTTACCTTACATTAACATTACATTACCAAGGATACAATTCACGACGTTAATATTGGTGGATAGTACTAGTAAATACTTTCTAGATGAATATATTTTCGTAATGAATGGACAAACTATCATCATCTAAATTACATTATACTTCGGGTGCTAATTCTTCTATAAAAACTGTCCATTTAGTTAGGAAAAGAGCTATACTCCTGAGATGACTTAGATGTTATAAAACGGTATTGTCACCTGTCGCAGGAATTTATTAGAAATCTTTCACTTGAACATATCAGAACGATTTTAACCGTATTTTAGACATTGAAGTATGAAGGTTTAATGCATAAGACCTACAAAATACACCGTGGCAAGCTTCTTTTTTTTAGAAAACGTCCTCACTTTTGCTGTGAATAACTCATTCAACAGTGATTCCCTAATGCAAATAATTAAGTACTTAAAGTCTACCCTAATGTAAAGATTCGCAATCCTCAAATATTGCATACGTTCCATGCATGACTTTGAGGAACCACGCTGGCCAGATTAATCCAGATAACAATAAACTATCATTAAGACACAATACATAGATAGGTTTTGTATTTACAGAAACTGAAGAGTGATGGAACTACGAAAGAATTGTGTTAATATTCGGACTATATTGTATGGTACTACTTGGAATACTTTTTATATATAAACAATAAATTAACGTTGAATTATGTGTATATTGTCAGATGAAAATATACAAAGTGGAATATTGGCAATTTAATGAAATTCTCAACTCTGGCTACCAGTTAAAAAAACACTGCGATCACATCACATTAGAAACAAACTGATTAGCACTACACTGGTATGGACCATTGTCGTTCATTACTCCATCATCACAGGTAGAAATCCTTGTACAGTCTTCATTCACGAGAAGTTAACCATTCTGAATCAGTTAGCATCTATAGTTTCAAATTCTCTACCATTGGAATATTCTGTAACAAACTTTCATCCATAACAAAATGGACTGCGTAAAAGAGATATTTAAATTTTGATACACATGTAGCTACAAAAAGACAGACATGAAAATGCAGACTGTATTGAAAATAATGACCTACTTTGAACTGCATCTGTGAGTGACGATGAACATCTATTGTCGTTCCTAGAAAGAAAACTTAATATCTGCAAAAAATCACATAACGTTTTCACGATAAGTAGTTTCGTTGGTATAGTTATGTGTTCACCAAATTTTTTCTGGGACGTTTTTTGCACCAAAATGCAAATGCAAGCAAACAAAATAGAACAAAGGAGAAAAATAGAGGGAAATAAAAGGAAATAATATCGGCTATAACTTTAAACATGTACAATCCGAATAACAAGTAGAAATGATCCCGTTTCAATCTTCTGATTTCAAACAACTCTTTTCCATTTATATTTCACATGATGTGATCATCGCATAATACTAAACATATCTAGCTTTAACCTCATTAATGCAAGTAGTGATGACGTCCCAACGAAGTGTGTTTGCTCATCGCATAATGCATTCGTTTAAAGGGATACTGTGACTATAATAACAGCTACAACATAGTTGGTCCTCCAACTGTTGAAAAAACCTGAGATATGATAAAACATGTCTAAAGTCTATACATGATGCTGTTGTTATCGTGATTTGCATGTAAAAATACAATCAAATTGATCGATTAGTACAATGAACGGAGCTTAAAAGGATGCTGATATGCGAGACTGATGTGTGAATCAATAGAAATATCAGCGAGTCTTTTCGTTACTTAAAGTAGGGCAAAGAAGGCATCAGATTATCCAGCTCATTACTCCTCAAATATATTCTAAGCCACCGAAAAAAATTCTAAAAAAAAAACCACCTACACTTTTTCGAAAGTATATACCCAAGTTTTTTCAATAATAAAATACCTCAATAAAAGTATTCAAGCAACGAATCTAGTAAATTAAAAAAAAACAATCATAATTACATTATTTTGGTGTAAGAAATAACGCAAGCAGTTCAAATATTAGAGTGTCAATATCAACAGTTCACTAGATTTGATAATGTAATAAAAGTAAGGATTTTAACAAACTGTTTATAACTGCATATCACCTTGTACTGGTCGCAGTATTGTCTTATCATAATCTACCGTTAAATGTAATATTCCGTAATATGTGTGAAAACGTAATGTATTAAAAGGAGTCGACCAAAACTTCATCAAGAACAGAAGAAAAAAGTATGTACTGAGAACAAACAGCTTAAAATTTACCCATATAAGACATAAAACATTAATTTAACGTGCAGGAAGAAATCTTTTTATGCGATACTAAACGGTTCATATCTCGGATGTTCGAAGTTAGCGTGAATGTTACAGCATCTGAATAAGTTATGAATGATAAATATCGTTAAATACAACAACAACGTATGATAAAACATTGGCAGCAACGGTTTTAAGTCATACCAAGCTACATTGCATATATATATAAATACATATGATTCCACCTTGAGCTAACATTTTGTCGTTCAGACGCTGTGTTAATACACGCACATTAAACATTCCAACATATTTTTGCGCTTTTTGTTCTTTCTGGTGTTATTTTACTGTTGTGGCTTTCGGAAGCAGAACAACAAGAAGCACAACAACACATATAATTACAACAATTTTTTTGGGTAGTTTGATTAAAGCAGTAAATTAGATTGTAAAACTGTCTAACAATGAAATTCATTATGTTCACAAGGATGGCCGAATTTTCATCTCAGTGAAATTTAAGCTACAGTAAGCATTGTGGTTGGAAAATACATTTTCTCCACCGACACCGTTGTAGTCTCCATTAAGGTTGTCACTGGTACAAACGGAGTGACAGCTTCCGCTGACATGAAATTGGTCACAATAACCATTATTATTATCACAAGTTGCGCACCAATGATCCGAGTGCCACCAACCACTTCTGTGACGGTTCGCGCAGTTAAAAGCATCACAGTCGTCGTTGTCTCGATCATAGGTGCTGAAAGCTTTGTCCCAGTTGTTATATATAAGCCAACCTTTAAGAAAAAAACACATGAACAGTTAATAAAAGGCATCGCACCTTTATTGTAATGTGCTATAAAATAAAGCCGCTTCCCGGAGCAAAATATCTGAATTGTAAGGTAAACAAAACTGTCAAGTGAATAGTAAATGACAGTTTATATAATGTAAGCAAATTAATTTTGAAAATATGTCATCTCATAGTATCACCCACCGATCTGACTAGTGGCATGCATAAACGTATTTTCAACTATGTCTGGAACTGAGACGGGACACAAAGCCATGGACGATACCATTGCAAGTCTGGGGTTTTCTCAATGTTCTAGTATTTACTTCTTGCCCTGGTTGTCTTCTTAACGCAGTGAACGTTCGGATAGAAGGTTCCGAGAAGTAAATATAATGTAATTAGGCGTTTTTTCCCTAAAACTATAAGTAAACGAATTAAAAGAAAATTGGAACTTCAAATTAAAACGTATACAAACCTGTTGTTCCACCATGGCTGCCTAGTTCATTCAGTCTGTATTTATTACTCTCAGACTCAATCTGAAACTCGGTATATGAAGCATATTTCTGATCTCCACCTGACGTGATAACATCGAAGCGCAACGTGTAACCTGTTTGGTTTGTAAGATAATAGAGTTTCTCATTTCCAAGCCAAAAATCATCGTTCAGATCACCAAATCCTTTTTTGTACGCATCCCAGTTTTGATAAAAACTAGTAATGCCACTGTGGCGTTGAAAAACCTGGATAGGAGGAAATAAAATTAGGATAGTTTTTAGATTATGCATTTTGTTATTCCCAAGCCAAAATCATCGCTCAAGTTACCCCAACATGGCTTTGTACGCATCCAAGTTTGGTTGAAACTTAAGATACAATGTCAAAGTTGAAAAACCTAGATGAAAAATCATCAAAAGTATCCTTAAAATACATTGGATTGATGGAAGACTGCGATAAAGATAAATTAATAACGTTAACAGGAGTATATCGATGGATTGCTTCCGATTATCAACGTTGTCCCTCTTTATATACCGAGTCTGTTATTCTCGAAACATTTAAAAAATATAACACAATTTTCTCTTATTACTTTGGAAAATACTAATCTATGACTATAATTAATCGTAAATAACATCAGCTTTCTTTTGTATCTGCCACTGTGACGTTGAAAAACCTGGATGGGAGAAAATAAAATTAGGATAGTTTTTAGATTATGCAGTTTTTTATTCCCAAGCCAAAATCATCGCTCAAGTTACCCCAACATGGCTTTGTACGCATCCAAGTTTGATTGAAACTTACGGTTCAATGTCAAAGTTGAAAAATAATCAAAAGTATCCTTCAAATACATTGGATTGATGGAAGACTGCGATAAAGATAAATTATTAATGTTAACAGCAGTCTATCGATGGATAGCTTCCGATTATCAACGTTGTCTCTCTCTATATAACGAGTCTGTTATTCTTGGAAACAGTTTTAAAAATATAAGACAATTTTCTCTTATTAATTTGGAGAACACTTATCTATGACTATAATTAATCGTAAATAACATCAGCTTTCTTTTGTATCTGCGGGTTTAATGAACAATTTCCAGGGTTTTAGATTTAGGGAAGCGTTTCAAAGTTTCAATTAAGGCTACGCAAAACATGGTTTTACCTTATTTTGTTAAATCACTGTTAATATATTTCTTCGTCGTTTGCAGAAAAATGGGCAACAGCCCCCCTGTCATTGTTTGAGATAACATTATTTTTTGTTATATGCAGCCGTGATGGGAATTTTCAAACGTATTTGGAATGCATTGTCAAGAAGTTATTAGAGACCATAAAAAGGGCAGCGATTCCTATTTGAAATTTAGAAACATCGAATACAAATTATGCAAACAGTTAAAGCGTGCATGTCATTTTTAGTCTAACCGAAGCAAAGAAACAAAAACTTTTAAACAAGAGTGCTACATGACGAGTAGTTGAAATTTCCTCTGGATCGCTAGTCCTCTCACAAGGTATTACAAACTGACTTACCGTCCATCCTCCGCCATTATCCATTTTACAGTAAACAGTAAATGGTGAACCCGGCCATCCAGATGGTAGGATGGTGTAAATGCCATCTTGTGTATGACCAGCGTCGTAAACATCCTTACAGTCTGTATGATAACCTTGACATACGCAAAATATTGAAAACAGTCATCGTGTGGATTCATTTCTGCTTATTTTATTTATTATGTTTTAAGTAGTCAACAAATGATTTAGCATTATAACACCAAACATCATGATAGCGCAGTGCTTTGCAGTTTAACTAGTTGTTTCTCGTGCGCTACCAATACAAGTGAGTAGTATTATTTAGTATCACTTCACAATCATATCCTGTAGTTAATCCATTAGATACAAATTTAACTTAAATTTCAGAGAACTACCTAAGTATGTATATACATTGATCGGCATTGTCTGAGGTGATGTTTCCTCGTTCACAGAAAAACACTGAAGTCATGGACAAACGTGTAAAACTGCCGTTGTATTATTATGATAAATCATGTAACTCAATGAACTTACCAGATAGGGCGGTAGTGTATTTATGTGTGTTGGTGCATTGAAATGTCCCCCGTAATTCAGATTCATATGCTGGTTGATATATTAAAGGAAAAATAAAACAAGTAGTTATTAGTTTATTAAGTAAGTTAGCATATTAATGTCATCTTCAAAAATGAGGGGATGGGAGCGACAAACGTGATCAGTTACAATACCGGTCATTGGATGCAGATGCACGAGACCACGTTGACGAAAGTTATTTACCATAAAATAAATAGGTTTAACATGAAATCATGGACTAACCGGTAAGACTGCGGTGTTAGCATGACAACGTATTTAAACCTGAGGAACTTACCAGACAGGACCGTAGTGTAGAGTGTAGGTGTGTTGGTGCATTCAAATGTCCCTCGTAAGCCATGTCCATAGGCTGGTTGATGTAATGAAAGGAAAAAAATCAATTCCACAAAGCAAGAAATCTTTCCTAAAGTAAGTTATTATCTTAATATTGACATCTAAAATATTAAGAAAAAGAACATACCTGGTCAGTTAGAATTCCGGTCATTGGATATTTCGATATTTGATCAGTTTATCACAGAAATATTTTTATGCATTTGCTATTGATGACACACATTAAAGTTCAAACATGAGAAATTTAAATTAAGTTAATTAACAAGCGAAGCCCTTACCTTTGGTCAGTGGTACTATATATATCACCAATAGCATCACATTCATGGTGGATTTATAAACTAGCTTTCTTTTACGAAATTGGTTTTGCAAATTAAGAATATGTGTTAAATAGTCTAGCACATATGTTCTAGTATACAGTCTATTTATCGCCCTTGTTGGTCTCGACTGTACAAACCATCGACTTAATGTATTGATTCACCGATGTCAGGCGCTGCAATGACGCGATCCTCTTTACCGTGAAGCGCGTTGAATGGATTTTGAGTGAAAATGAAAACAAAAATCGATTGCAAGTACACATCTCTTTTGCTGATTCACTACTTAATGGACTCACTTTAGATTAATGGAGTGTAAATCTGAAGTTCTAAAGAGTTCTTAAGAAACGAATTGTATCGTTTTATCTAAGCTTGTTTCTTTCAGACAATTCTTTTTGCAAACTTTGGAATGACTAACTGCTCCAACCGTATATTAATCTTAGCATTATTAAAACGTATGCGCATGTCTATCAGATATATAAATGCGAGGCATTTTGACCTCCCTTGTTAATACATTACTCGTTGTATTACTCGTTAATTTGTAATATATAATTGTGTGATGATTCCTAAATTCTTTGAAAATATTATTAAATTGATGTCCATTACTTTACAGGATTTTTCAGGCTTTATTAAAGAGTATTTTGTTGTACAATTGCCAACTGTGGGGCGCAAGGAACACTCTAAAAACTGTTAGGCAAAACTGGTTGAGCAAACAAAGCATTGCCCAATATGAGTAAATGTTATATATACAACTGAGTAAAAGAAATTACACAACTGATATGGGTAAACTTTGTTGTGCAAAAATTAAGATGTAGTTTATTGTTACTTTCTGTTGGGCAAACAAGCTTGATTTGCCCAATGTTGTGCAAAAACCAGCATTTTCGCGTTATTACTATACTGGTACTCTGCGCGCATGTGCATGCATCATGAGTAGATCGTATATAGTGAAAGTGTTATAACTTACACAATGGCTGACGAATATGTTAGCGCAATACTCAATAGGTAGGAAATGCCAGAGTTATGTGCTACATTTGAAGGTGAGCGTAAAGAAAAACAATTCTCTGCTTGGTGTGTGCATCGAAAATCGTTCTCTCGGTGGTACATGTAGGCTATACCAGGCATACGTAAAGGCTACTAATACTAATTGTATTTCCAGCATAGTTGTATTACGTTAGGCTAGCTTGTAGTGAGGCGATTGACAGGCGCCACAGGCGCGCCCGCAAGTGTGTAACTAGGCCTAAGTTACTCACATTGTATTAACGTTGCGAACGCCTGTGTAATGCAGATCCTCGTCAACTTGTAAGCTATGCGTATGCACCAGGTCTCTCTAGCCTATATCGTGGCTAGACAAGGTTTCATTGTAGCATATTTGCGTTGTAAATCATAAATTGTACTATGGTATTTCTTTGAAGTTTTATGCTGCAAATGACCACATGAACCCTTATTAGCTTAACGTTAGACCTAGCATGTTATAACTTAGACCTAATGTTAGACTTACACGTACGTTGTTAATGCTAGTAGTAGTACGTACATACAGTAGTATAATAATGGACCCTTCGAAGTTCGAACACTTTAGCACTAAAATGCTCCAGAATTGTATTTGTTCACACTTCTTTTAAAATGATACTATCGATGGCAGAAGAAACATTCTCGTTAGAAAAAAAAGTCGCTTCATAGGTTTCGTCAAATTGATCCTATTGTATTTGTGCCATGGTGAAATTATGCATTCGTTAGGGGTGTCCGAACTTCGAGGGTTTTTTGAACTTCGAAGTAGCCTAAGTTAGGCCTGGCATTTAATGGGTTCTAGGCTATAATAATAGTAGTATAGCATAGAACATCAGCGCTCGTAATGTTATAGGCCTATAATGCTGTTTGCATATTTTTCTCTTTCCTACAGGTAGAACAGGACTTCGAATTAATACAAAACCAACTGCCAACATATTATACAACAGAGTGGGATATTTGACGATGGACATCTTGTGCTATACAGGCGATTATCCCAAACTGGCCGACCTTTTTGCATTTAGAGAAGACGTTGGATGCACTGACTGATGGTAAGCCTAATTTATTGTAGTCGTGGCCTGTGAATTCATTGCTAGCTTCACTTAGAGCTTATGCCATGACAATATAGTTTCTCTTTCCAGTGTATCTGTAAAGATGGGTCAATATTTGGATTAACCTTCAAAATATGTTTTTGGTGGTTTGTTACTTTTTAAAAATCTATCAAAATCAACTGATCTGAATGAACCAAATCAGGTTAATGTCAAATGGTGGCTTCTGAACCTTTCTGCAAACTTTTTCCAAACATTGCACTCAATATGATTAATTGGCTACTATTTTTTTTTTGTAGTCGCGTTCGGGTTTGTGTGTGGTCGAAGTGAGACCCAGCCCTGTTATAATATTAACTCAATGACAGTCACTTGGACATGTATCAGTGTTGTTTGTAGGTTCCACATAGGGTTTGAATAATTCCTGTTGATTTCTCAACAAGTGAAATGTTTTTTGGTCAGCAGGAGTAATTACTGTAAACCTCATTATTAGCCTTGTTTACTCATTAATGCTCCATTGAATCTAATATTTGGATTAATTATACTGTCGGTAAGCACAAACTTGAAAATGGCCAATGAACTGAAGCTGGATTCCTTATATGTATACTTTTCCGATGCTGAGGAAAAGAAATTAGCTTGTTGTGTTGTGTACTCTTCTCAAGATGTTTTATGAGTTGGAAGATTAAACATGTTAAAACGTCTAGAAATTGATTTTTCCAAAAATCTTTTGACAATTGTATTCAGATTTCAGTACGACTGTGTCAATGAAAGGTTAGCACATACTATGAGCTTTTTCATATTTTTCCTTCAAAATCTTATAAAATTTGGCTTGAAATTAGTGTGTAGGGTAGGTAATTAAGTCATCTAATACAAATTTGTAGGTCGCCTATGAGTACACAAGCCACATTAACTTTCATGTTGCTGTTATTAATGTGTATGAGCATAAAGTTGTGGAGCACATTTCGGGCGGTGTAGATCCCTTGAATTTTATCCTCAGTCCTTGAAGTATTATATGGTCAGACAAAAGTATGTCTAATTAATGTTTTTGTCGTTTATACCTGCAAGCATTCTCATTTCTTGCCTTAATATCTTTTACAGATAAAAGAAGAACTTAGCTTTCTTTCTGTTGCCATTGCTTTTTCAAGGACGGGCAAAGAAAATCGGGTCTACTACGGTGACTAGTTGCCTTCATACATTCATAATGATCAGCCGGGTAAGCAAAATCATTAATTATATTTTAAGTAAAATTCTTTTGGTGGTACACCTTTTGGCTCATACCAGCTTAGCTGAAAGTTTGTTTAACCTCATAAACTTGGTGTGTTGTTGTTTATAGTGAGCAGAAGACAGCTACTTATTGTGCTAGTGGTCAAAGGTCATTTGAGGCCAACAAGGGCCAAACACTTAAAACCTTGTAAATATGCCAACTTAAAGGGTGAAAGTTAGATGAATCTCATATGTGATGCATATAGGTTTGCCAAAATGAGTACATGAATCCCATTGGTTATAGTAGAGGTCAGAGGTCATTAGAAGCCACCAGGGCAATTTTTTTAATTACACTAGTGATGAAATGGGGGAAGGTTCAATAAATTTCATCGTCGATATGTAAACCCTGGTCATAATAATGAAGTGATCCGGTACTTGGTAGTGCAAAGGAAAGGTCATTTGACATTAATGGGGTGGGCGTTACACTTTGAAAACCTTGTCAAGATAACTATGTTGACTTTCTTGACCTGTTTTTTCTTTTAATTACACTGGTCCACAGTATCATAGCATTGTGCAAACGTCTTAAAACTCTGTCTATCCACCTGTTTTTGTTACATTTTATTTGCAACTCGAGGACTTTATTTTCTTTAATTTGCAGTCGGTGACAAGTATTAGAGGACTACTGCAAGAAAATATCGAAAGATGAGCGACCACAGCCATTCATTCTGTGCTAGGAGAGAGAGTAAAGGTTCCCCTCAGCATTTTTTGTGATAATTGAGAGACATCCAATAATGCAGTCCTCACTCCTAAAGGCAGTAGACTATTTGTTTTAAAGTCATTTTGTGTTGGACATTAACTTCCAAACTCAATGTAAGGGGGTTTGGGAGTTTTTCCATGCTGAGGTATATGAACTTGGTTTGATCAAAAGTCGTTCACTGAGTGCCTTTGGAGCTTTCGTAGCAAACAGAAGTGTTTAAGAGTCAAAGTGTCTTGGAACAAACTTTTCAAATGGTTTCTCGGTATTAATCTGACATGTTTACATTTTAAGGTTTCTTTTGTTTCATATATATTTACATATTAAAGGGAAATGGTAACGTTTTGCCTTGGCGAACTGTAACTACAAACATCTGTTTTTTTTGGGGGGGGGGGGGGTAGGGGGTATATTTGTTATTGTATAACGTTGTGAAAGGTTGTGGCAGGGTTGGTATATCAAACAAACATTCAATGTTGTGTGTTTATCAGATCAGGTGCCAGCAGTGTCCCTTTGATCACTAATAAGTGTGATCTTGAAGCTGCTTTTATTTCTAGTATGTAGAATCAATGTGGGATTTGTAACCATTTGGCTTTTGTTTGAAAAGATGTTTAAATTTTACAGTTCATCAGTCATCTAAGCACAATCAAAATGTTAGCAAAATTTGCCTGGGCTCCTTGTTAAAGCAATTGCAGATACAATGGTGTATCAATATTTTTCGGTTTGTGTGTCCTTGTTTAAAACATAAAATGGTTAGCTTCAATTACTATATGTTGGAAATTATCAGTGATATTATATTCACTTATTAAGACCAGAGTTGCTTGAAAGAGACCAACATTAAGCTGTTCATGATTGTGTGTTGCACCTGTACCTTGTGTAGTTGATGTCAACATACAGGAGGTCTTTTGTGGTCAACACATTTCAAGAACTGAAAATAGTAAACAATGGCAAAATATAGATAGCCAATATTTTCAGCTTTAATAATGTTGATATGTGTTTATCCCCATTGTGAGTTTAGGAAATTATTGCTTTGGATCGAAGTCACAGATCATTTAACTAGGTAAATAGAGGTCAAGCACTGAATGCTGTGAGAATTATACTGGAGGAAAAATCTGAAGTCGGCAAAGACCAGAAAAAAATAAAAGTATGAAAACATTTATTACTTGTTTGTTCTTCATCATTCTCTGTTTAAGCTTTATAACCTATTATATAAACCCAGTTGTATGAAAAATGTTACAATTCAATGTTGGTATTGTATTAGCTAACCAACCACTATTATTTTTAACTAGCTGTTGGGCAAGAATCATTGGGTAAAGAAAAATCCATTGTAAAAGGTTTTACACAACCATTGGGCAAATCGGTGACCAACATTGTTGGGTAAAAGCGTTGGGCAAAGGTGTTGGGCAAAAGTGTTGGGTATTTATTTAACCGTTTGCTGGGCAAAATCATTAACCAACTTAGTTGGGCACTTTTTTGCCCAATATCAACCAGGAGGCATACGGACCCAACGGATTTAAATAATTGCCCAGGTTGGGCAATAATTTGCCCAACAATTTTAAGAGTGTAAGGTATATGTAAACACATCGGATTATGCAATACACAATTGTAGCTCAGTGCACTCCGTAATATAGTTTAAAAATCTACCGAAGCCTTTATGAAGCATTGCAAAATATTCAAATGTTCTTATATTACTTTAAATTTAAACCCAATGATGGTGAATTAATTAAATCAGTAGCCTACTGCAGTGTACAGCAGTCTTCTCATACGGACATAATGACTTGTAGGCTAAATGACCAACATGTTTCCGTATATTCTCTGATAATCATTTTCACACATAACTTTGACTCTTTTGAACTGTTTTGACGTTGAAAAACACTTTTCCTTTATGTTTTTGCTTTATGCAAACAGAACCCATCCGGACAGGCTGTACTTCAACTTTAGGATTGATGAGGGCATAAACTTGATTTATACATATATGGTGAAGTTGTATTGTGTTGGTGGTTCTAAGTTCGTGCATGTTCAGAATATTGTTTTCCACATGGAGAAGTACATAGTTCACATTTCAAGTTAACGACTTGTTGATGAGGGTTGATGGGTTTGATGTATTTGGCATAATATTGTCGAAATTTGTTTGATTGTCTCATCGAAAAGCATTAGGGAAGGTTAATGTTCGGAGAGAGTTAGCTCATGCAACAACCTTGGCACTTTTCAGGTAATTGAAATCAATGTAGTTCACTAGTTCATGGTTATATAGTGCGTACAAAGGATATGTTTGTCACTTGTTGAATGCGTATCAATAGAAATGGAACTTTCTGGTATGTTGAGGTATTACTTGGCTTCCCTCAAAATGTTTTAATTCTGTGTACATTGTCAGATTAAAAATCACCCGAGGTGCAATCTATATAATACGTAAGAAGTTCTAATTGTCAATTATAGAAAGTGTATAATGCCATTTACATCAGTAGAATCACTGTAGCTTAGTGGTCGAACTAGAGTATCCTATAATATAAATATAAATATAAATATAAATATAAATATAAATATAAATATAAATATCAATATAAATATCAATATCAATATCAATATCAATATCAATATCAATATCAATATCAATATCAATATCAATATCAATATCAATATCAATATCAATATCAATATCAA
>JAIPMN010019426.1:0-10455 GCA_020650975.1 Apostichopus californicus
GCCCCCATTGCACAAAACAGAAGCCTACTTCAGAAAGTAGAAGGTAAGCTGTAATTGCTTGTATTAACTATTGGGTATTTTATACCTTTTTGTCCAGTTAAAACAAAAAAACAAAAACAAAAAGAACAAAAAACGCCTGTTGCGCAATATTTAAAATATGGTGCAATGCAATTTCCATGTGCTATGCACAGGTGCGCATGTTCCTGTAAAGCCTCAGCATACCGTACACACAGGTTTTCATGTCATCAGATCTCCTTTGCCCCCATTGCACAAAACAGAAGCCTACTTCAGAAAGTAGAAGGTAAGCTGTAATTGCTTGTATTAACTATTGGGTATTTTATACCTTTTTGTCCAGTTAAAACAAAAATAAACAAAAAAACAAAAAAAAACGAAAACGCCTGTTGTGCAATATTTAAAATATGGTGCAATGCAATTTCCATGTGCTATGCACAGGTGCGCATGTTCCTGTACAGCCTCAGCCTGGGCATTGGTATACTGACCCTAAATAAACTCAATCTCATATTTATATATATATGAGATTTATATATATATTTATATATACCAGTCTAAAAGGCAAGGAATGAGGGCAGCATTTAGCAAAAGAAATAGAAAATGATGTACTGATAGTAATGAATATTCATAGACTTTTTTCAGTATCTCTGAATACTGCATAGCTTATAAAGGTATCGATGAATTGAATTTCAATGTCGACAAAATGCTAACGGCTATCACCTTGGAAGCAGTTTTTATCACTGTTTTTACGGGGCAGTTTAAATATTGATAGGTTTGATGAAATTATTGACCCCAAAATCGACTTTTATTAAATGAGGGTTCTTTCCATACTCGACAAACAGAACTCATTTGGTACAGCATAGCAAAATGTAATTTAAACCTTCACAAATTGCAAATATTTATGATATCTCTATTTCCAGTTATTTCATGATATAAATAAAGTTCACAAACTTCAAACTTGCGATTTGCAAGACTCTACTTACTATTCATATTTACTATATACTTTAAGATATATTTTCTTGATTGATAGTTTCTGTTCTGTCACTCCTTCTTAGTTTTTGTCAATACCCTTGTCTTTTGCCCCCTCAACCATTACACTTAATATGCGGCAGTTTTACAAAGAATTGATGTCATAGATATTATTTTATCAGATGAATACAATATGAGATAGCAATATTGCGCTCAGTTCTATTTTGGTACTAGTAACTCGTACTCGTGGAAAATCTAAAGCTGGGTCGAAATAGATTTCATATCAATCGCAGCTGAAAACATTAAATGTAAAAACACAGGCGTGGAGACTCTATATCCAAAGCACGGAACCCACAAAAGGTACCTATTAGACCCACTAAAAATCCTTCATTTGTTATTTTTCTTTACTTTTGCACTAATATCTCTATATCAAAACATAACCAAAAAACACCACTATGTCCGGAGGTGGATGCGAAAATAAAGTTAAATTATCATCATAAAAAAACTCCTATAAAATTGGGAAGCAGTTGTACAAAATGTGAGTAAGAGAAATGCCAAAGTCATGCCAAGAACTATTTCAATTCTTTACTTTCCGTTTTCTTTACTTTTTCTTTTTTTCTACCTAGCACCAATAGCTGTAGAAAAATAATCAAATAAACAATTTTTGACAAGGAAGCTGGCCTGCCAACCTATTCATTTGTGAAAAGTCTCTCGATAACGGCAAGGAAGTGCAACTGTGCTTTATTTTGTAATAACACGCCCCAAAAAATTGATTGAGTTGCAAAACAATACCCTAGTTAAAATTAATGAGTTGCATTGCCTTTGTAAAATGCTACAAAGGGAAGAATATTTAAAGTGGTTGCATGTGTTTCAGTGCTAACATTACTAAACCATATTTTACTTTGCAGCAGATTCACTCAAACTTTTAATGTTCTACATATAACCTATAAAGTATTTCTTTTCATTCCTCACCCCTTTCCCCCCCCCCCCCCTATCACCCCCTTGCTTTCTCCTCTGTTCCCTTCCTTTCCCACACAATGTTAAATAAAGTGATACATGGTTTTAAACCTTTAATCACAATAATGGTTTAGTGTTTACTCAAGTTTTGTTTACACAGTTGAACACATTACCCAAGCACAAGCAATTGCTATGAACCCAAAGACTAAGAACTTATAGAAACTATTACACATAAGAAAATAACTAAACTTTAAGAAACATAAAAATGAACATAAAATAGTTAACTCCTTCGGCTCCTGAATTTCCTATTTTTCAGCTCGCTTTCTGTTCATTAAGACCTGGAAAAAATTGGTTTAGCTGACCGTGGTCCATTCCGACAAAGTTTCTTCTTCTTGGAGGTCAGATGAGGTCATTTTTGGAGTTTATAGATACCAAATAGAAGACTAGCGCCAGATAGGGCAACCAGCAAACCCCAGATCCAGGTTGGAGATCCTACAATCTCTCTGATTGAGGTCTGAGGAGAAAACAGAAAGAGGGTGAAAGACAATAAAGGAGGATGAACCTGAACGAAAAAAAAAATTGTATTTCATAAATATAAATACCTTATAACCTTTGTTTTATATACCATCCTACTAAAAACAATAATAAATTGTAGGTAAAACAAAGACAAATCTGTTCAGCTCCTCCCACCCCCCCCCCACCCACGCCTTCCCCAAGTACTTTTTAACAACTTTGATTCCAAGAACTAAACAGACTAAAGTTTAAGTTTAAGTTGCAGGTTTACTGTCTTGTTCAAGGCCAAGGCCCCCTCACACAGCTTTAATACACTAACCCCTGGTAACTTGTCACACACCCATATGTCAAACAATCCCTCCTGGGGTGCTATAGTGCACCACATCCAGGTGGCCCGTGGGGAATTCCCATAGGTTGCAGAAACAAACCAGCTCATGCAACTATATTTACAAATTACCTCGTCCCCATTTATACAGCTGGGTGAAGAGAGGCAATGGAGATAAAGTGCCTTGCCCAAGGACACAGCATAATGATCTGGCCAGGACTCAAACCTGCAAACCTTAGATCACAAGTCCACTGACCAAACCACTTGACCACAACGCCCTCCCTCGTTGGTGAGTGTTCTTAAAACTTCTTACAGCCTAAACCAATACATATACATTGACAGAGAGACAGATTAGAGAGGAAAAATAAAGCAGTGGCCAGGCTGATAGGTCCTACTCATTATGTCTTGTTTTATGTTTGACAATGCAAGACATTTCTTTAGAGATATGAAATTATGGCCTTATAGTAGACAGAAAAGAACAATGTATGGAACTCTGCTCGTTATTCAATCAAATGACTTTCCTCAATCAAGCAAGCTTTTCTTGGGGCATACATCAACAACTTTGGCAGATTTTCCTGCACTAAAATTAAATAAATGGCCAAGTCAGCATCCAATAAGATTAAAGTAAAATACCCAAAAAATAACGATTTTTTCCCTTGCTTCTGTTAGAATTGATGACCACCTTTTCAAAATGATTTGATACTTCCAATATTAAGAGTTTTGGATATACAGGGAACGACCAGGACATAACTTACCATTTACATTCAAACAAGCAGTATATTCTGGCTACTGGGATGAAGCTAGCACCTTTCTCTACCACAAAGAAATCCGCGACTTAGGCATCACCTCTCGTCCAGCGGCACAAAAGCTCCGGTTAACCGGGTGGTCGAATCAGCACATGACCCCCCCCCCACCCCCGTAGGAAGGTTCATAAGCTTATCCCATGAACCTATAAGTACCATCAACTAGATGGGTACCGGAAATCCAGTCCTAATAGACGATAACCATCATTCAGATGTGGGTGATACCATTTCACACATGGGGATGATACCATTGTCACTATTTTGTACTCACCCAGCCACCTCTATTGATGATCCACTGGGCAAACTTCCGAACGAGTAGTTGCACCACCTCTGATATAAGTGTGTTGACCCAAGCTGGAAAGTTTTCATCTATGAAGCGACCTATTGCCTGCAATAGAAGAAAAAACACCATTGTAAAACTGCTGTCATCGAGGAAAGAGAACAAGCACAAACGGTTCTATATGGATTGTAAATTTCTCGTTCTTTTCAATCACTTAAAATGTTTGTAACAAAGTGGGTTCAGTACAAACATAAGCTTATCTATAGTGAAATGATCCACAACTTCTAAAATGCAGACATTTTTTCCTGATACTGTGCTGTTTGGCTGTGATCTAAAAACAATTAACAAAACAAATAGGGTTATCTGGGTCATGGGATCTTTCATATCAAAATTACATAGATTCAGTAATTTAAAAACTAATTAAACATTCCCAGTTTCCATTGTTATGGTAATCAGTTGTCTCCAATACTAAACTCAGATCCAGCATGCCAAGAAACACTACCATCTTTCATTACTGCTTTCAGAGGCCACTTTTGGACTCAAATAAGAATACATTTACAACTCTTTAATTTTTGGTGGCTTATTACACAAATAATTTTTTAATAATTTAAAAATATTACTTGGAAATATTCAGATAAGGGAGTCAGGTCACTATAGGGTCCTCTCCCGGGATATTTCCCCGATATTCAGGGATGAGCTTACAATGAAGACCTTTTCATATACTGTATATAATTAGCAATAGAATAAACAATCTGTATAATGTCTCCTCTAAACATTCCTTACAAAGGTTTCTCAGTCATTCTTCTAAATATCTATCAGAAAAACAGAACATATTCTCGCTTGATATTGTCATCATTGGATCTTGGAATAATAATAAATAATTACAAAGTAGGAAAGAGACAAAGGAAACCAAGGAAAAAAGGAAACTAGGAATCAAACAGAAATGTTTTAAGTTGTCTCTTGAACCTACAGAGGGAGGGAGAGTCACGAACATGAAATGGGAGTTCATTCCAAAGAGAAGGCGCAGCCACAGAAAAGGCACGATCGCCATAACGAGTGCGGGTACGTGGACCAGGAGTTAATTGCAAATGCGCATAATAGGAAGAGCAAAGCGTAACTGTAGTTGACCGACGCAAAGGAGTAAGAAGGTCAGTGATATATTGAGGGGCAAGCCCGTTGATCGATTTGTAGGTGAGAAGTAGGATCTTAAACTGGATGCACTTGTCCTTAGTCTTTAAAGGGTGTGAAGACTCGCGCAAAAAGAAACGTCTAATGCCGGTAATCTGACGTAGTTTCGAATGAGGTGTAACAGAAGTGTTAGACACTACCATCGATCGCAGAAAATACACACAGCTTGCTACCATCGGTAATTAGACACCACTAGTGTACAGTCAGTACATACAGCTGCAATACCCACATCACAGTGTACAAACAATACAGCGATGGACATCTCAGGTCCAGATAAAGATAACAAGGTATCACTTTTCATTACTGTACTGTCTGCATTTTGTAGCGGCACAAACAAAACGTCACTTGCAAGCAACGGAAAGTTAACTTTTTCAGATGGCCGCACGCGGTTTGGGGCGAGTCTTCAGTGCCTTTAATTCTTGAAGCTTTGTCAGACCCTGATCGCTGTTTTAACAAAGAGATAATTGTCGAATAGGACGGTGGTTCCACGGCGCAGAAAGCAACCTGCTTAAAATCTTGTTATTTGCTTCTTCTCAAGCACATATCTGTGGAAGACCTGTCTGTTTTCTAGCTGATATGCAAATTACTTACACGAGCACACATTTGATATGCAAAGTAGAAGAGGCCGATGACACGACCCCAGTTGACCTCCCCATCGCTGAAGATGACGTGAGCCACGGCTATGATGTTATCGATGGTGGACTCTTCTGGTACGGAATTGATCATTCTGCGAGAGCAAACGAATCGATTTATTAACATAATACGTCTTTGTGATAAAGATCACGGTGATAACAAAATAAATCATTAAATACGTCCTCAAGCAGCTAAGATCATTCTGTAAACGAATCGGTTTACTTACATAATTGGTCTATGTGATAGAGATCACTGTCATAAAATAATAAATAAACACTTTAAGCAGCTTCAAGCAGCTAAGAAAAATGTTGATTCCATCTGGGAGATATTACAGATGTCATGTTCCTTCACACATGAGGCAGAAGACTTGATCAAATCTAAATATGACATCATCTTATGACACGTACTTGTATTAGAGACATGTATTTGTAGCATAATTAGGGAAACTATGAAAAATCTGGTACAATTTCAAAGATAGGGTTCGATTTTGAAGAAAGGTATTAGTGTATCTAACAAAATTTCTGCAACACAAGAAAAATCTTGCAGCTCTGCTTTGTCAACCCTTGGAACTTTTAATATGTGACTCCTGATATTGATCCAAAATTAGTCTGGCATGAAAGTACAGTATTTGTCTGAACTCTTTCCAGGTTGGTAATAATATATTCTCTTTGGCAATAAATCATGTAAAATTAAAATAATATTAATAATACATCTAGTAAAAACTTAACCAGGTTTCAAATGGAAAAATATAAAGAATTGATTTTAATAGTTTTAGCCATACTTTTATCTACCCACAAATTGTACAATTGTATTCCACGGAGGGGGAAACTACAGTGCCGCTGTAAAGAAAACTGTTTACCATGAACTGATTCGAAACAAACCTCTGAAGTTCTTGATCCCTGTCAAGAGCGTCGCCAATCTCCCTGATTAAAGAGCCGACCTCCACCCACACCCTGTCGTGCTCTGATTCTTGGTCGGTGCCCCGTATATCAGCCAGAGTCGGGGCGTTCTCGATGCCGTCTCGTTGGAAGCGCTCTACGATGAATCTCTGAAGGAGTACGGCTCCTTGCTCTGCGATATCCTCCTCGCTAATCTGACGGATGTAAAGATCTGCCTCATCTGCCGAGTAAACAAGGAAGGCAAGAAATACAAGTGAGAATTGAGTGAGAATCATGTGAAAATTATGTGAGAATTATGTGAATTTAACAGCTGCACATCACCGTGATGTTTATCCGTAGAGAAGAGATGTCGACTTCAAGTAGAATTTTAGTCTTGATATGTCATAGCGCATGAGTAAATAAACATGGATTGCTAGTAAAGTTTTGATTTACTTTACGGGTTTACAAATATTGAGCTTAAAAATATGCTATTTATCTCTGGAATGCTGCCTTAATGCGAAATTGATGATAACATTGTTCATGTGTATGTTAATTGTTTTATAAATTCTAACAACTGAACCGTACTTTGTATAGGACTGTAAGGGTACATGCAAGACAGAGCACCCTTAAATGACATTCTACAAAATTTGTCCTTGAAAAATTTGTAGCAAATTGTAAACATGTCATTTGATGCCATAAAATTCTCATGTTTTCCTGTTGAGTTTGTGTGTTGCACCTACAGAACTGAATTAATGGTCTATGTATTAGCCACTTTAATTGATGAGTCTCAGAAGTTGAAAAATTAGTCATTTCTTACAACTTAAAAGTGGTGCAGAAAGACATCCTGCAATGATAGCAGTGTTTTAATAATCCACAAGATATGAAAATTAGTATTGTGCCTAAAATCATGCTTTTAATGGTGTGACAAGGTACCTGAAACTTATAACCTGTCACTTTAGTCCACCAAAGTTTGCAAAAAGGAATCCGAAATGAGATAATTAAACATTATATATCAAATTTGTGGGTGTTAAAACACTTTATCTTGCTCCTAAATGCAGTAAAGGTGTTGTAACCACCACAAGATAATGTGCAAAACTGGTTTCAAGAAGTGTACTACTTGAGAAACATGAGACGGACCAAGCTGCCCTAAATATACTTTCTCTGACACTTACCTTGACCACCTCCTCCTCCACCACCTCCAGCTGCCATCGTTGTGAACTCTTGTTGACCTCTGACTTGCAGCTAACACCACTGTTGAAAATTAAATTGTCAGTACTCCTAGTTTGGTCTCCCAGAGGAAAAACTTCAATAGAAAAGGGTTCAGGTCGATGGTTCTCATTAACTGCAACATGAAAATAAAATGTCCATGATGAAACAAGAGAAGTGTACTTTTTGTATATCAAAGGAGGTATTGCTTCCTTAGGTTTGTGTAGTATTGTAGGTCCCATCAACTCATATAAACAATGGACAGGACCATCAGCTCTGGTCAAATGAGAATCAGCTCGATCAGGCTTGCCCCTCCCCCTCTTCCCGACACACTGCAACTACCAATCAGTTTCATTGCATACAGTAGCCTACTATGCATAATGATGCTAGATGATCTAGTGAGTGTTGACATTTTGGAGTAAGGGTCGACAAATCTTGCACTGAAAATAGCTGTAATGCACATTCTATGATTCTAAATTTTCTTTAGTTGTCTCAAAAAATGGATGATGAAAATCTTGCCGATTATGACTAGGCCTACCTTGGTGATTTTCAGATTAACAATTTATTTAATACCATGTATACTGTACTAGCAAAATGCACTGACAGATAAGCCTAGGCCTACAGTATTAGGAACTGATTTGAGCTGTTGTTTACAACCACCTTTAGGAATTGGCCTAACTTGTTATCAGGACGCACATATCAACCAGTATTCCTGAAAAAGAGCACTCTATACAGTAAATCTTTACCAGTATTCTTTGAATGGAAATAGCCGACACCCAATTTATGTTCTACAGACTACAGTACAGGCCCAGTTCCACGATACCTTAGCCTAACTGTAACAATAACACTAACCTAAACAAAGTTTGCATATTATAAGACTAACCTGGTGGGCACTGCAGTCTGCTTAGGCTCCTCCAAAACGTAGAAAGGAAAGGTACAAAATTAACAAAGATGAAACACAAACGGTCTAGGCAACACGTCTGTAAGCTCTGACACCTATTTGGGGGCTTCTAGAAATTTCTGGATTTCATGCTTCCCGGTGTGTAAAGTGAAAGTTTTGCATTGCACGCATGATAGACGATGATTCACAGCTTACTGCCTTTGGGAAGCCAAATGTCATGTATCATCGCTGACGAACTTTAACTTCTTGAATTTCTGAATGCTTTAGTTGTGAGATATAAGGCGTGCATCCAAGGGGGGGGGGGGGGTAAATTAAAAACATTTTGCTTGTAGTTATACAAGTATAAAATTTGTATAGACTTAACTTTGAAAGGGACATTCCTGTGGCTGAAGTTGATTGCTTAACACAATTTATGTGAATTTATATAAAATATATATATTACAAAACATGTCATTTTCTTTTGGCTATCACATAAGTGAGTGTTTGCCCTATTTTCGGGCAGTATTCAACGTTTATTGTACATAAAGTTGCTCGGGTGGGTTGAATGTGAGTAAAGTTGCGAATATTAATCAATTTTGACAGAAGATTTCTGTTAGTAAGATTAAATTCTGTAAAAAGGAAAGAAAAGTTATACCGGCGTGGGTCATTGTTTTAAGGTGCTGTCTTGTCGCTTTCATCTAAGTTATTTTAAAAATTACCAATTATATTTTTAGTATGGTAAATATATAGTCTCTCACATCTGGAGATTAAGTCATTTCCAGTGCAACAAGTCCAAGTATTGATATTTTCGGATAAAGGATGACTTTAGCTACATTAGTAATTTTGATATAGACCATAAAACACTCTGCTTTCACTCGAGGTTGTAGCTCTTTAAACTTTTTTTTATATAATTTCTGAGAATTGACCCTTTAAACAGCTAAGGCCTCATCAATTAACCTGACTGTACTATTCTAATACACAGTCCACTAGGGCCTTCGGTACCCCGATGTGGCGGTGCACTAAACATCTCGAATACGGTGGCGCACCGCTTCCGAGCCGGTATGCAAGTAGACGTACCAATCCACCTCTGCAATTATTTCATATTCGCTATGGACAGACAGTGACCAAAAAACCACGTTCATAAAATGACGACATTCAAATATTCATTTTCAGTAATTGAGGGCGCTTCTCGGTTTGCGCACGTATTTCTTGACAGATGGTGTGATTCTTTGATTTTCTTTCGTTGGAGCAGCAGCTATGATAGATCATGATGTAGGGCTCTTATGTCGTTGCTCTGATTGGTTTATTGGTTATTATTACAAAGTATTGATTTATCGAATGATAATTGATTAACCCTGTGTTTATATATAATTCTGGTGAAATGTACAGAAGCGTTAATCTAGCTTGCTCCTCCGCATGGAGGGTGTCGGATGTGGACAAGAGGGGGAGGGGAGGGGAAGGGGAGGGGAAGGGAGGGGAGGTGATGAGGGAAGAGTTCAATCGGTCGCTATTGATAATATTTCTCAATACTGTCATTTGACTATAAAATTCGAAAAAGTATAACCACATCCAGGTCCGTGTCTTCGAGGCGCAAATTTTCCTTAAAAAAGGATTTAACGATTAAGTCGAATCATGACAGCTATGGAATCATTCCATCTCTGATGACTTTATAAACCTAATTGATTGATCGACAAGTGCTTTAAAACGTTAATGGATAGGTAAGGTGTAGGAGAGAAGGGGGGGGGGGGAGTGGTTCCACAAAGACGACCACCAAATGGTAATAGGCCTGCGGGGTTCCGGGAAAATGTAAT
>JAIPMN010019426.1:10465-20718 GCA_020650975.1 Apostichopus californicus
GGTAAGGTGTAGGAGAGGGGGGGGGGGGGTAGGGATGGTTCCACAATGGCGACCACCTTTTGAAAATGGTAATGGGCCAGTGGGTTTCCGGGAATATGTTATATGAGTTTCCAAAACCGGCAGAATGTTGTGCCTACCAATATAATATGAAAGTATAAACTTTCTGGAAATAGTGAAAGAAATTAATATCTGAAATATACTTGTAATCAGCAACTCGGAAACAATAGATCAAGACAATGAAATAATTTTGTATTGTTCTTGCTTTAAATCATTTTATTTTTCATACTATTTCAGAGCTTCTTCATATTCAGCCTCTATTTATGACGTCATTAAGCTTTACCTCACATAGCCTCTGAAAGAAAAATTTATTGAGGAAAACATTTAACCATCTTTTAATACGTCAAATACATCACGACGTAATGCATGACCTTCAACCTCCCTCTCTTCCACGGAGTAAATGAGTCAATTTTATTCATCAGAATGAAATTATCTTAATATATTATCTTATGATATCTTCACTCAGAATTGAAATTTAAAATAAATCAGATACAAAGAGAAACAGAGAGAGCGAGAGATAGAGAGCTAAATATAGTTACAGAACGTATATGACATTACGCACGCCATGGTATAGTAATTTTTTACCTTACCGATAGTAACCTACGTTGCACAATATGTCTTGCAGCTTGTACAACTTATACCAGTTCAAGCAAGAAAACAATGATTGACACGGCATAAAACATACATTACGGGACGCAGTAACGATCAGTATACAGAGCTCTGACGTCACAGTGACGTAATATGATATTACGCGATGAGTCCGTGACACACCACCTTTCAAGATCTCGACAAAAGGATTGGTTTTTCTCTTCATGACAGAAAACAATCAAGTTTCCCAATTTTTTGTTGAATTACGTCATTTTCTGTTCCTTTTCATTTTCGTTATTTTGTCAGGCTCTGAAAATTAGATTTCTATCCCGTTTTTTGTTTTAATTTAGCCTAAAATTGAATCACCTTTCTGTATATGTTTATCCCAGTTTGTCATCACTCTCTCTCTCTCTCTCGCTCTTCCCACTATTCCAATTATATCTGACCTGTTTTCTTGTCTCACGGACTTGAAACATCCAAACTGCGCATGTGTGACATCTCAAATTACGTAACCAATTCCTATTTTATAAGCTGCAAAAAGTGACACAAAGTTTTAGGCCTTGAAATATCACACTTGAATACGTTACTTGAATATTATAGAACTAAAGACTAAACACAGTTATCAGACGAACCATTATTTCATTTGGGTACCCTAACCTATCATATAGTCTACTTTAACGTGTCTCTTACACATCTTTCAGTATACGTCTATATAGCACTAATGTCAGTTTATACTAGCCTAGCCTTCTATACGAAACCACAACAATAACTAAATAGCCTTCTTCGTTAATTCAATGTTTGCCGAAGTTGTTTCTGACAATTCTTCACTCGCCCTTCAAACCTGAAAACATGTTAACCATCACCCCCCCCCCCCAACTCCCCACCACACCCGCCCCACCCCCATCCCACTCGTTCTCACCTCTTTCCAAATCTACAAAGTTAACTAAAATGAGTTAACATATTTTTGAAAAGTACTTCGACACTCTCTTGGGCTAATTAAATCGTACATATGAGTTTGTTTTGTATACAGAATATTGATAAGATATCTTATATTGCACATAATACTATTTAAGCCACAAAACAAAAATAGTTACTTTATTAACAAAACACCCCTGAGACAAAAAATATACAGTCAATCGAGAGAAGAAAAAAAAAATTAGTTTTAAATAGATAGAATTCCTCCAAGTATATCGAAGACATAATTATTTACACACAGGAGTAGTTCATTGGTTTCTACATAATTTTCTTTCTACACACGTTATTTCACTTTCATAAATATTCATAGCTCGAAACAAAAAAAAACTATTCTTGACTATTCTTGTTTTGTTTTCCTTCAAGGTTAATTCATACGTAAACGAGATTGGTGTTTCATTAATATGCAAATTTAATCCATTTTCAAAAAATACAAGATTGAAGATAGCAACATCCGTCATCTTATTTTTATTTTAGGTTTTGTTTTGTCATTTGTGATGTAATTTCAAGCATGAAAGTTTAAAACAGCGACCCAGATACAATGCTATACCACTTATAACTTCTCTATACAGTTCGTATTGAGAGAAATTGATTGATTGATTTCTCTCTTTCAATGTTTTTAGCATTTCGTTGGGACTTCTTCTTAATTCAAAAGACGAAATGGCGTGTCATATTTGAAAGTGGAGGCAGAAGTACTTTTTATCCTTCTCCCTCCCTCCCTTGCCTAAGTTCTAACTATATATGCCGCCTCACTGCCCCCCCCCTCCCCTCCCCTCCATCACATTCATTTGATAACGCTATCTTATACTCCAATGGTGAAATATTAACATATTGCAATTTAGTTCGTCAAACTTATCATCATCATCATCACGTACAGCCATCGAGTCTCCCTAGAATGACAGACGTACATTCTGGATTTGTAGGATAAAAGTTGCACATTCTGTTTCATCTTCTCGTCGTGGTTTTTGAAGGGTTTACAAGTCCACAGAAACACAGCTTGTTTTGTTCGCAGTCGTACTAGGTCACGAACGATGATGATCCGCTTGTTTTGATGTTGATGTTGATGTTGTTGTTGTTTTATTAATTGTACAATCTCGTCCATAGTTTAACCGATGGATTCCATTTGATTTAAAAGTTCTGTGTTCGCTGACGGTACTTTGATAATTCTGCCGTTTGGTGCGATCAGACCCTTATTTATAAGAATTTGATATTGCATCCGGTAAGTTTCGCTTTGCTTGGCTAGTCGCCTGAGATCAGTTACCGTCCGTTGGAACGCGGAAAATGCAGTGGACTCTGTAAATAAGAAAAAAAAGAAACGAAAAATGATGAGAGGGTTATACAACAGTCAATGTTGCAATATCTCATATGTGTAACAAACACATTATATGTTTAAATTTGACAGCTTTCATCCGTGAATTCCGCACTGAACGAGACAACCTTTGTCCGTTTACACCTTGCGCTTCGACATCAGCCGCCATTTCTATATCATTCGTATTTTTATTCGTAGCAACAATTCATCACCCTCCCCCTCCCCCTCCCCTCCCCCCACTTGTCCCCTTTCCCATAAATGGACTTGCCATCACCAATGTAGCTCCTTCGAGTTTGTGATATATTTTATATGAATCATGTATTGCTATCTGAAATTTTTAGCTGGATAGGCTAATGTTAAACACCAAACTAGTTTGTACTGGAACAAGGCTTCTCAAAAAGCCGCCCGTGGGCCTATTCCGGCATTAGAAAGTCTTCGGTCCGGCCCGCCGAAACAACGTTGTATTATAATCTAGTATAAAAACATGGGCACCCTTATACTGACCTGCCATGCATTATCGAATAATAATTTGGGTCAGGTTTTTTTTTTTGGGGGGGGGCGGGGCTATTTGCTTTCTGTGGCCCTAGTAAACAAATTATGTGAGAACCAGTGTTGCCTGTTGTAAAGCAAGAAAATATGCTAATATCTGGAAGAAAAAAATTCTTTTGTTGAAGTAATCTTACCTCTCTTTTGAACTCTTTGGGATCTCCAAGATCTGAGAGGAGGAACCTCCGTCTCTGGCTCTTGCGTTCTCAAATCAGCCAATCTGCATAGAACTCTGGTTGCCACGGAGATTTCAGCGTTGGCGCACATTTCTTGAATATCTCTGTCGTACATGACCGCCAGTTCCTCGCCCACCTCGTCGACGGTTTGGTACGGAGAAGCATAGGTGCCAGATGTTTGGTAAGGAGCAGCATAAGCGCCAGATGAGACAAAGGCTATGTAGACGAACGTCGTTAATAGACAAAGAGACGCTATTCTAGATATCGATCCTGAGATTGGAAGTTCCATCGCTGAGATTCTATTTCTGCACTTTTTATACCTGCAACGAGAACAAAAGTGAAAATCCATATGACTATAGGGACCAATAATATACAATTGTGCCACATTATCCGCTCATAAATTGAAAGTGCGCCCTCTCAAGAAGTCAACCGGACGGCTCTTTGACACCATTTGGAAATATTTAGGAAATTAATTTAACCGCGGAGATTATAAATATAGCGTGAGAAGAAGTTATGCAGTGTATTATAAATGATAAGAAAGCAAAACAACATAAAACGTTTGGTACTCTGTATATATACTTCGTGTACTATAGACAACGGTTTACGTAAAAAAAATTGACAAAAAGAGATACAAAAAAAAAACTGTTAAAAATAATTCTCACAAATGGAACCTAAATGCGACGAAGGTTTGCACCACAAGCTTTTTCTATTTCCCTTACACTGCGACCAGTTTCTTCTTTTTTATATTTTATAATTTTTGGGGAAAATTCAATAAAGTTTCAACGCGTTGCCCTTTAATTGAGGAGGCTACTCACATTATTTTACTTTTAGAGTAAAAAAATCTCTCTCGTCATTCGCTCCCCCTGACCGTCGAAAATTGAGAAAATTGACGGTATTTGTCAGTAAGGGCCGCTAGGCTTGTAGGGGTGACGTCCATATGGTCAATACAAGACACGTGAGGTGACATATAAAGATCTAGGAGGTGACATGAGCTGAAGAAATTGACACTGCCTTGCACGGAAGTTTTCTGTTGGATCTGACAATGCCATGCACACACACACAAGAAGAAACAAGAAGAAAGGAAAAAAACCAGGCGGAAAATAACTGTATACCACTTTGAATTAGGTCGGAAACAGGAAATAAAGAAATAAGGAAATAAAGAATAAATTAATAAATAAATAGACAGACAGAAGAGTAATATACGCACAATTTCACAATTACACGAAAAATTTCTGTTCTTTTTTTTTAATTAAAAAAAAAAATTAAAAAAAATGGCAAATTTTGACGTCATCGTTGTATAATGCATTAAGTGTTGAAATGCCTCTATTTGAAACACACCAGATCCGGATTTTATACGCAAAACTGGCTTCTTCTTTTTCCCTTTTTTTCTAAATTCTTTCTATTTCTGTGAGGAATAAATTAATGTGGATAGGCCTATGGTCTTCTTTTATTTTTGTTAAGAAACTAAAAAATAATTTATTTTTGCACGATAAATACGACCATATCCGCTGTCCTTGTCCCTTCCCCATGCCCCCTCCCTCCCCCCCCCCAGAAAGGAGACAGTGAAAGCCAAACGGAAGGATCTCAACGCTATATGTTATTTCTATGCAGAATAAATCTGGTTTATTTATAGTCGATTTTATCTCTGAATCTCCCTCTCCGTTCCCTCCCTTCCTCCTTTTCTCTTTTCATCTTCTTTTTCTTCTTCTTCTCTTTATTTTCTTTGCTGAAAATATTTTGGCTGAAATTTAAGATGAGTTTATTTTAACTTTAGGAGACTGATAGTCGAGACTAATGTCATATTAGTAAACCATCTAGCTATATCATTCTTACATGCAGAGTTGAGTTCTTTTCGGGGTGAAAAAAAATATTTCTCATTTTTCAGTTCATGTTTCTTCTGACATCCTAAAGAAACAAAACAACGTGTGATTATCTATCGAGTTACGGTTCCAAAATATCACCGTGACGAATCCAAAGCACAGCTGATCATTTCTATCCCGTCAAAAATATAAATGCACCCAAAAGGACGAATTTCTCACGTGATAGTTAATATTATGAATATGAGTTAGCTTATAATACAAGCACACCCCAAAAAAACTTTAAAAAATTATAATATCAAATAAATGTCTACTTTCGCACTGCACGAGAAATTATATATAATATTATAGTTGTATATAAATAAAATTGGTTGGCCATCTTGAAGAGGATTAATGAAAAAAAACCCATTTTCATCAGGACCTTAAAACAGTTATTATTTATGAATATGTTACAGCAGCAGCCAAAAAGCAGACGCCCCGCCCTCACATACACATATGACATATCACCCCCCTCCCCCTACAAAATAAATATAACATCTAAACCAGTGTGTACGTAGACACAAACTGTTCTTATGGGTTTTATGTGGTATGGATTCAAATAATTAGCATATAGCTTAATGAACATCAAAAATATTAGCTGAAATTTTCACTTCATGAATAAATCAAAAGAAATATTACAAGTTAAAAAGAATTAAAATGGAAGAAAAATCGAATGTAGATAATAAATTAAAATTGAAGTATAACACTTGTGCTAACAGCACGATCTAAGTTTACAACTTTATAATAAAGAAAAAAAGGTATAATTTCAGTTAGTTAAAGCATTTGATGGTAATTGTAGTCAACACTTGATGCAAACAAACTTTCAAGAGAAACCTTTTATGGCGCCTGCAATCGTTAGTGTTTCAATTAAAAAAAAAACAGATGAAAACTAAACCCCTTCCAATGTTTGAAAGTTTGATTCAACTTGCCTGTACATTTTGAATATAAGAATCGGGGCTGACGTAGTTATTGTAATTAAAAAAACTTAATATCATTTTATGGCATATCGTCTAATTAACGAGAGCGGAGAAATAATCAGCCAAAAAAAAAAGTTAAAATATATTACATACCAACAAAAAGTTATCAGCTGTTATTCCTCGCGTTTTTTAGCTGTGATATTCTTGATTTTATGCAAATTCACACCACAGCACAGATGTATAAAAAGAAAGAACGTTTCTTGTTTTGCGGGTTTCGGTTTACCCCCTTCTTTCCAGGAGTGAATCCTTCAAAAGAGACCTCGATATTGTTTTCTTGAAAATGATAATTATGTCGATGATTCCAACTTTCACAGGTCGAAAGGAATTATGATCCACTTTATGTCGATTGTACGTTGTAATATATTCCAACTATACTGATCTTCAAAAAATATTATATATATATACTATATATGTAACGATGATAGAATATAAAAATCTTCAATTGATTAGACGGTGATTTTCAATGGTATACAGCTCCTATCTAACTTGTTCACGAGCTGATCTCTGTCACGGTTGGTCAAGTAACTGAATTTCGTCGTTTCAGCTTCCGTGTTATATCTATCTCAGCGCCGCAGGTGCGAATACATGTGAAGGCAATCAACACGAGGAATAGCAAAAGCTACAAATATACACTGCGCGTGCGCAGTAACTGAACTTTATAATGATATTGTTATACTTTAGTTTCACCTGACTGAGGTTTTTAAGATATATCTATATATATGTATATGTATATATGAACTGCAATATATTTCATATATATATATTGAAATTCAAAGGAGACACTGGAATGTAAATGTTGATGGTTTTGGATAAATACCCAGTTGGAATGCTAACAAGTTAAACTGAAAAACAAAATAGCTTACGAACCATTTGGATACGTTCAGGGTTGAATTTGGAAAGGGAAGGAAGGTATATGGAGGATTAAGGAAATGTCTTAATGGTAATGACCGGATTAACAAGTCGGAAATTTTCATTGGATATCCATTGAATTACTGTCGAAAAGGTATTTCACAGATGTCACCCATGACAGGGGTAAACTAATTGTCAAAGGCATTACGTGAAGGTATACTGATCGGCCTATGTTTAGGTTGTATAGTGCACGTTCATTAGAAATATATTCCGATTGACTAGATATGCCACCAGGGTTGTTTGAACGGTTAAGAATTTAGTGTACATGAGCGGTGGGGCGGGGGAGGGAGGGGGTTGCGGATGGGGTTGGGGTTGGGGAAAGTTAAATGTGGCAATTAAGTAAAACGTGAAGTCATTTGATAATTTAATTTTTGAATTAACAATGTTTTATACTTTTGTCTGTTGTTTTGCGCTAGGTGGCGGTGGGTGGGGTGGGGGTAGAGGAGTGATGCGTGAGGGCCATGGAGAATAAGTGAAGAGACGGGGGGGGGGAGTGGTAGTTTAATAATCTATGCTAGATTCCTCTTTGGATCCAAGCAATTCTATTAATTTCCATAGTGTGATGTCAGTGCCCATGCTAAAAATATTCACTTCCGCCCACCCCCACCCCCGTGAGGACCTGTCCAGGTAATTCAACGTAAGATAAAGATGATGCCTCACAAACAACGGCTGTAGTGTCAAGGTTAACTGGACGGGGATCTCATAATGGTGACGGGCGAATTCCAATCCTCTCGAGAGTGGTATATAATGAAAGCCTTCCCCTAATAAACAAAATATTTTGAGAATGTGTTTTTTGAACGTTATCGCGCCAGTAAAAAAAACTCTATGGAATGATAAGCCTATATCACAGAGAGCTCAACAGAGTCATGCCATCAGCTGCATGTACGCATGCGTAGAAACTCTGTCTAAAGAGCCGCTCTTTCCATGAGTTGACTTGAACAGGATTTCAAAAGTTGGTGACCAAATTCTAGATTCACCCCAGACTAATTCATGCTGAGGGATATGAACATTAGAATAGAAAGGGCGTTCTGGGCCCGCGGAAGAGTGGTCTAAATGTAAAGAAACTGTCCATTGTAAACGTTTTACCGGGGACTGGACACCGGTGAAGCTGAGAAATGCCCCCCCCCCCCCTATGGCCCAGATGGTTAGAGAGATGTCCTTAGATTGGACCAAAGAAACAATTAATAATAAAGGTAAGAAGAAGCGATCAAATTGGAACGAATCAGTGATATAGAACTATGTTTTCCTGAGTTCCATTGTTTTTTTGTTTTTTTTTTCTTGGGGGGGGGTGTTACTTATTTTTTGCGTGACTAAAGGATTTATATGTGTAAGTTCTTTCAGAAGGTATCAAAAGTGGCACGTTTCACGAATAGTTCAATATGATTCTAAAATATATCAATCGAAGAAAACAGTAGAAAATATGTATATATATAGGGAATTGCATTAGGTCAAAATTTTGACAATATAACAGAATAAATATAAGATTTTTTTGTTCAACAAAATCGCCAATTGCATCTGAGTGGTGCCTAATATGTTTATTTTACTTCCGTTAAGATATCTCAGTCGGTATACCGCGGTTTGGGAAAAGGATGTAAACTTCGTTTATGAACATCTTTAACCACACCCCCAAAGTTTTCCAATTTTCGATTAACGTAAACTATTTTTTTTTATTGGGTACACTTGAAAACACATTATCTAACCGTTTCGTGGAATAGAGAGAACACCTTTTGACTCAATATTAAGTCTTGATGTCGCAACCGTTACATCCGTAAAGTTTCTTCTTATTTATAGACAGTTTCCCCTTATTACAGACTGTTAGAGCGAGCTGTAGATAAAGTCTACAACGTCACGTTATCACTTAAATTAATCCACCATTAATAACCAGCCAAATATACTCTAGACGTATTTACATCAACTTTATCCCAGTCCACTTTGCCAACAAAAAACACATAAATAAATCAGATGAAATCAAGTTTAAAAAAATCAACATTGATAATAAACTGCCAACAGAATGTTCCTTTCAGACCGGAAGCTGTTTCTGTTCAAAGTTTTGATGATGCAAAAGCCGTCGGTAATCTCTTAAAGGGGATTTACCTATATCAACTTGACTTCCCTTGAGGAGTTGTTCGTTGCTGCTTGCGTCAGCTCGGTAGAGGTTGAACTCTTGAACAGTGACAACTAGAACAATTTTACCTAGGGTTCTGGGTGAATGGTTATGTTTAAAATTTAACATGCATATCATTCCGTTCTGTATTTGACATTCTTTTAGCAAGTGACCAGTTCAAATCTCTTTATTTTTATTTGATTTTTGAAGGAAACAAAGAAAGAAAAAAGGCGGGAAGTTGCGAAGTACAGATACGTAGTGTACTGCATATCTTTGCGCAATATAGACAGTTTGTACCTCGCAATCGACTTGCGATATTATCATGACCTTTGACCTTGTGGTAGTAGGTATCCGGAGGAAGCTCGTGACGTCATAGAATGTTATAAATGACCGTACTTCTCACCGCACAGTTTTAATTAGGATGTGTTGTCCAATAGCTTCCTTCAAAAGTATGATAGGCTTTGGTTTCCGAAACGCGGTATTATCGTAGCATACCATAACTTATTTGTCTTTTAGGTGTCAACTTAACCCCCGCTTCAACCAGCAATAATTACTCTAAGCCAAACAAGAGAGTGATAGTGTAAAATCATTAAAGAAATCTCATCCGCTTTTAACAAATTTCGCGGTTTATAAATGATTTGTGATGATATTGTGTAGAGCAAATCTTAAATCTTAATCAGTTATCATTTATATGTTGTTTGTCCCACACACTGCAGTTTCTTCAACATAAGCTATAAATTAATATTATAAACACCAATA
>JAIPMN010019428.1:959-12366 GCA_020650975.1 Apostichopus californicus
GGGCATACATTAATTTTAAGACATATGTGAGTATGCAGCAAGATAGGTAGGGGTTGTGTGTACATTCCTTTTTCAGGTACTTAGTTAATAAGCGTGTAAACTCAGCGGACTGCATTGTAAATATTTCTTTCTGAACGTACATT
Organism: Apostichopus californicus; assembly: GCA_020650975.1. Taxonomy (NCBI): domain Eukaryota; kingdom Metazoa; phylum Echinodermata; class Holothuroidea; order Aspidochirotida; family Stichopodidae; genus Apostichopus; species Apostichopus californicus. The sequence goes on from JAIPMN010019428.1 coordinate 1,103, forward strand.
TAATGTAGTCATTTACAATGCAGTAGCCATAACATAATTGTAGTATGCCATTCATTACTTGTACTTAATCTGTACCTGTGTACTGGAGTAATTGTTTTAACTTTACTCCATGAATCAAGTGGACACATAACCTTCCTATAACCGGTTAGGCCTTACATTTTTTTAAACCATAGCCGCCAATTGCACGGCTAGAATATGCAAAATATTCGAGGGTCTTTTGCTGTACTAGAGGGCGCATCACAGCTTGTGCATGTTCAAAGTTATTTCCCACATACCTAGTGATATTATACATATATTTGAGAAAACTTTATACTCCGAGTAGAAAACTAAAAGCGTCCTTACTCGACATTCGACTTGTAAGGGATGTTAAGTGAGTCGGGACAGATGAGTAAATATTGGACTAGGGTAGAGGAACTTCTCTGTGTGTGTTTACCATATCCTCTGTAAAACACACTTAGCTTTCAAAGTTGACCTACCCGACCATTGGCCTCTTCTCGTGATTCAACAAATATCAAATTTCCTTGCATTAAATCCGGAGAGATTGATAGCAACGATAGATTCGGGACACCTGGATATACGTCAATTTGAGTTAAAATGTCTTTGAGCATTAATTCATAATTCCTGCCTCCCACCTGACGAAAACCCATCGATTTTGCAGATACAGCCTATTATCATAGACTGATACTATAACTGCTAACGATATAGGTAACTAACTACATGGTTTACGTGGCGCGTGAATGCAAATGTCGTCTTTGATTTATGATGTGGTAGTAATAGGTATACATTAAGACAGTACACAAACCAAATTGCCATATTTAACTGACCCCATGATAGTTAGGAACATGTGGAAAAAATGGGTAAAAAAGGAAACGAACAACGTTCCCTCATCGATAATCTGTGGAAGCAGTACGCATTAGTATTATTCTGACATTCATACAATCTATCTAACATTATATTGTAATTTGAGTCAAACTATTTTCTCATACATATTGATTTTTTGTATGTATTTTTTTATTTCGGGGGAGGAAGGTCGTTGATCATTCCTATAGATTTGGTTTCCATGACGTAACTATGACTGTATGTCTTACTTAGCATACAAGCCAAAATGCAGACAGCAGACATATGCATTTAGGAATCTCTTAGCATCGCCTTCATTTGTTTCTATGTTGCAGGTTTCGGTCGTTTCAAAAACGACTTAGCTGATCATCTGGATCTTCCCGTGATTCATAAATTATCAAATTTGCTTGGATTAAATCCTGGAGAGATTGATATCATCGACAGATCCCGGACACCCGGAGACACGATGGTGAACCTTTTGGAGAGTCGAGGAGTAATTTCTTCTACTTGTATTACAGATCTTGTAAACATGTTACACGACTTGAAGCTGGCTGGTCTTGCTAAGAGAATACAAGAGTCTTTCCAGGCAAAGACTTCCCAAACAAAGAAAGATCAGGATCTCGAAGGTAATCATCTGTTCTAGATAGTAATAGTAAATATTATGCTTAAAGTAACTTAGCTTTAATAACATTCATTCTCATTTCCATAGATACCGATATGCATTGACTAACTTGACTCTCCATGATGAAGGGTGTAAGTTTGAAAACAAGAACAACCATATAAAAAAAAATGTCTCGGAGTATTATAATTAAGCTAATGTTAAAACTTCTTTTGTATGTAAAAGGACGCTAAGAATATAATAAGTCCCTACATATGTAGTCACTCTATTCTCTGGAAAAAAAGATCGGTGACTGGGATTTAAAGAGAAATGCGGCTTGAACTTCAAATGAGCGACAGAAACAGGAAATTGTGGAACGCAAAACATGAAAATAATATAGAAACAAAGTTGAAACGAACGAACGACATAAATTAAAGATTAAAACTTTGACTGCAGCGGTATTCAAAGTTTGTGAATCAAATAAAGTTACGTGTATGCTTTCCTTAATTTTTGTCAGTTAGTTAAGCGTTTATTGTGATCTTGTTTATTCATTGCGTTGTGCGTTTTCATTGAAAGTAAGCACATTTCATACTACTCTGAATGTCACGTGTTCATATATAATGGTACGTGTTTCCGAGTGAGAATGAAATTGTTCAAACCTTCTTTTTCTTATAGCAGCCAATGTACTCCTGCGTCAAAAAGGAAAGTATGATAATTTGCGGAAATGTTTAGTCTTCATTTTAGATATTTTCTTTTTTAGCTTAAAGGGATTGAAGAACCGCCCCAAACCGCGTGTCGCCCTCTAAGAAAAGTAACCTTTCCGTTGCCTACAAGTGATTTTTTTTCGCTACACAATTATGCAGACAATAAATAAATGTGATACCTTGTTATCTTTAGCTGGACCTGAGATGCCCATCGCTGCGTATGTACATTGTGCTGTGAGTATTGACTGCAGCCTGTATGCATTGACTGCACACTAGTGCTTAATTACAAACAGTATCACGTTGTGTGTGTGTAATTTTACTGGAAGCTTGCATACAGTAATGAGCTCGCACAGTGGAGAAAAAGAAAGTCGGGATAGGTACGGTAGAGATCCTCTGACGTGTAATTGCAAAACATTTGTCGTAGATCAGAGGGTAAAGGCGCGTGCCCATGCAAAAAGGCAGGACATTTGTCCAGTAACTTTTGTACTTGCGTATCAAAAGAATTAAATTGTACAAATCGACGACAGCAGAAGACAAGAGCGTTTGGTGAAGTGAAACATCTTCGCATAGTACGAGTAATGTAAGTACAATACGTACAGTTGGCAATGCTACGAACCTTTTGACTTTCAGTTAGGTTGAATTACCCTTCTCCAATAATATTTTGGTTAGGCCTACTGTATATTTTGGTTTGAGGGTCATTGAAGCAGTTAAATAGCTAGTGAATTTGCTTTCTTCCGAAGCCATTGTTATCTCAACTACATAACAATCAAAGATGCAGTTAAATATTAACCACGAAATATTACAGAAAATACTAGAATATTAATAAGTGTTACAACAATTGTCAGATTCAATAGAGCCTCGAAAATTTGATTATGACTGGGTTGTCCACCTAGTACTACTGTGTGCCTTGTCATTTCTTTACATGTCGATACTGTATACAGTGTGGGTTTGTAAGTGGGTCGCGTTTGTAAATAGCATCGGCACTTTTAACGTTATACTAGTAGAACAAAAGAAGGTGGAACCAGGGAGCTGCCATTCTAAGTAGCAGTTCCCTGGTGGAACACAGTCCAAAACAAACATTTTAAAGTCATCATTTGTAAAGAAATTAATTATTTAATTTTAGTAAAAGTTGCAGGACTATATAAGCTAGAATTCAAGATTGTCACCATCTAACATTATGATCCAATAAACCTCTATGGCACTAATCATTTCGGAAATTTTCAGCAAACATGAAAGAAACATAAATGCATAGTTTGACAAAGTAGAGCACATACTTTGTACCTGCCTAAAGAAGGTTATCATCTTCTGTCAAAAGACATGACAGTTTTACTGTACAAGCTGCATTGTTTCCCAGCATCAATACTTTATTACAGCAATGCAGAAAACCAAATGTGCTAAGTTTATAGGGAAAATGTAACATGGATTAAAACTGCAGGGTACGCAGGGACATAACAACCCTCTAACAGTCATTTAAGATAGTATGTGATGTTCTAATAGTAAATATTTCAACCTTCTTTATCTATTCTGTCATTACAGCTCAATTCTCTCACTGTGACTGTCATCTCACCTGAACATGCAGGTGACCAAAACAAAAGTTGAACCACCCTGTTAAGACAAGTTCTCTGTAACAGACTTGCCACGATTGTACAATTGTGTAGTTAACCATAATATGTTCACATTGGCCAAAATTGCATGTTGTTTTCATTTCACACTACCATCCCCCCCCCCTTTTTTCATAGAGTGAATATAGGATTTCAGCAGTGGGGAGAGCTCACTGGTGGTTCCTTGAATGACATGGTTGTACGGTCCAAGTGATATCCAGACTGAGTGCGATTACCCCGAATAAATGATTTCCCCTGAATTTCCCGACTGTTGAGGTGGTTGTCCAAGTCCCCCTTCCTCCCAACACCCCACCCCATGTGTACATTTTTAGCGTATTGGTTGGTAACATTAGGTAATAAAGGATATTTTGAATATAAATTCACCAAGGTTGGTGTCAAAATAATCTGGGAGTGCAGTAATCCTTCCTAAACTATTACTTAAATTTATATTAAAAAATGTCCTATTCCATGCTGCATGTACTGTTTGAAAGGCTTTTTGTATGCAGTTACTAACAATGTTCATGGTATTGCATTTTCTTAGACATGAATCAGCATCTACCCCACAATTGTACCCATCCACACATACTCTCACATTCTATAGGGGAACATTTCTTATCACAAATAGTGGATATAAAAGCTCTTGACTTCACAATGGTTCAGCGGTATGATTTGCTTGCATTAGGAGAGCGGCCAGACAACAAGCCATACCGGCATACAGCCTACAGGTCATGCATTACCTGTACTGGAAGGCAGGGAGAACTGGTCGATTCAACAGAAGATTGGCATTACACTGGATTTAGTTGTTGGGAGATTGTAGTTATTAGTTAATAGTCTTATGTGCATGTGGGGACTCCAATATAGTTCAAGTGAATATGGTTCAGTGTATATTTTCTGTAACAACACATTTGCAATTAATTGTTATCAAGTGTCATAAGTGGATAAAGGCTGATTGTTGGAATTTTTTTTGGTAAAGAGAGGGAGGGGGCAAAGTGTTGGGCAGAATAAAGCGCAGGGCTACACATTAACACGTGACTGCTTACCTATGCCAATTGAATATTATATTGACAGGTGCTCTTTTATCTTAACTTGTCTGATTTGATATGTGTCAATTTTGATCAAAAATCTCTAATGAAAAACACAGTGATATTAATGAATCAAAAAGCTATTTTCAATCAACATTTTAGCTCTTACCAGTCAAGTTGGTGTTTACACATCAGTGATGACCAAACTTGGTCATAGTGTTCCTTGAGTAGTTGGTCATATGGACTGTTAACAAGTTTAATGTCAAAGGTCAACAAGGGGTCAGTCATCTGTCTGGGTCCATTTTGTGGCCACTCATAATGCTTCTCCTTCCAGTACAGATATGTGTGATCACCAAAGTTGGTCATAGTGTTCATTGAGTATTGTATTCATAGTGTTCATAGAGATAATCGACATGTATTTTGGAGTTATGTGCATGATGTTTCTCCTACAGTTTACAATGTGAGACCAAGAATGTTGGTCATGGTGTTAGTTGAAGAGAAGTCAATATGGAGGTTCTAGAATTAGGGGTGAAAGGCATCATGGGTTTTGCAGCGCAGTTGTGTGAATACACTTATCTTTGTCCTCCACACTAATTTTTTTAAAGATAACTGACTAACCCTACACTAAACTTTCAAGTTACCAAATATATACAAGATGATATTTGAATTTACGATTATCATATCTGTGAAAAAGAATTTTAAAACAATATTCATGTACGAGTTACTGCACCACTGATGATCTAAATTGGTGTTACAATAATGATTTGTGTTAAACAAGGCAGCAATGAAAATATATACACTTTGTTTGATACTGCCTTTTTGTAATGTTATACCTGTTATAGCATGGAAACAAAAATCGCATTGAAATTGGATGCCACAGTCAGGGTCAGATCGAGTCATTCATCAGTTGGTCTATAAACATATTTCTGGTTTTCTTATGATGTTTGATGGATTGCCCTCAACTTTCATTTCTGAGTTTCACTGAGATTTATATTGAAGAATAAACTCCACTCTCTACACATGGATCCACCTGTCAAGTTCCCCATTCCATTTGTAACATAGTATATGTCACCAAATACATAATGAAATCTATTTCACTTAATGTGTCAATATTTTTTCATAACCTGTATTACTTTTTTAAACAAACATTTTCAAATAATAATGTAATAGATTCTAGCGTTTTGGGACCAAATCAGTCACTAGTAATTTGACTAGATTTCAATGGGAATGGAATATGATTGTAAATGATATTGTATATATTAAATTACTGTAGAGATAAACTCTGCTTTGATACATCAAACTCTAATTATACTGTGTAAAAGTACATTGAGGATTTGATTAGTCAAAATGTGCCAAATATATTAGCAACATAACATAATAACATGCAAAATATTATGTTATGTATATGATGGGCATAGCCAAATTTCTTGTAATTTAGTAGTAACGTTACATATGTCAGATATGGTATTTAGACAGGATATTGCACTTGATGTTTAAAAACTGGACATTAGGTGACCAAATGACCTCCACCATAAAGCAATACTGATAGGACATATGCACATATCACAAATGGAAACATCATTCACTTCTTGTGCAAAAAGATGTGCGGCTATGACCTTTTTCATTAACACTGGAGAACGAAACATTTGGACCTTAAATGTGACCATTAGCTGTGTAGGTGAAATACCATTTATAACTGCACTTGAAAAAAAATATATATATAATAGATTTTTCATTGAATATTTATTTAATCTGGAATGAAACTGAATGCAGTTATACATTATACTACCTTTCTATTACAGATGTTTCTAGAGTATATCCCATACAATAGGAATATACAAAATTAGGCTACAAAAACCTTGTTTTGTGGAGTTAAGTTAACTTAGAAACGTTGTTGCCTCATTTGAAGTTGCACATGTTTTGAGCCTGGGTATTGTACTTCAAGGTCATTCAATTCAATACTGTGCAGATTTCAATGGCATATGAACAAATACTATTTGCTATGTACTTGTCTGTTTCTGGTTGAAATCATTTAATTAAAAGACTTTACTATTGTAAAATATGTTGTTTCATACAAGGTGGTACCATATCTCTTCTAGAAAAATAATCAGGCGTTTGAGTTATTGGCTGTCAAAGACGACCTCTTTTGTACATCAGGGCAACTTAAATCTCATAAATTAATATTGAGTAATGCTAGAACCCCGAAATGTGTTCAGGTGTAAGGACTTTACACAATTTAAAAAGAGGAAAGCAAAGAAGGCAACTTGGCTATGCTACTTTATGTGGGAAGAGATCTTTGGCTTGTAAAAGAAGAACCTGTTGTAAGTTGTTAACCGTTTAGGGAGGAAAGTACCGTTTTCAGGAGAGGAAACTATCGTGTGCTTTGGTTGATAACCATAACATCCACTGGGAGACAGGTTTGAAGTGTTTGAAACTTAGTTTCGTTATTCTGCTTAGCCTATAGCCTAAGCTAAATTCTATCACATAAATCTACGATCTGGTTCAGCTGCCTACGACTGATATAATACGCTCGTACTTCTACGCTCGTAAGGCCTAGGCCTACTGTAAGCTACAATCCTCGACAAAAATAGATGGGACACCCCACTACCCGTATCAATGTTGCAGTTTCTGAGCGCTTTTGGCTACAACATTGAACGGGGGGAAGGGGGTGCGCTTAAACTAATATCGCTCGTTGCTGCTCATACTGTCCCATCATTTTTGTCGAGGATTGTAGCAACTTAATCTTTGCGGATTGTCTTATTGATACAAGTAACGAAACACATACCACTAATAACAGAAAGAGTACAGAATTACTTTAATAACAAACCAAAAAATATTAACACAAAAGGGTTTTTCTTTTCTTTAATTTAAACAAAGATTATTCATTAACTTTCATATCTTCAAGTTTAAAATGTTAATAATGTATAAACATAACCTACCGCAAAGAAAAAAAAAACGTTATTTTACAAGTCATTTGCCCCGCTGTCATATTTGTGGAACTTTTGAATGGTCACTTCCAGTTTGTTTAATATAGTGCACTGTACAACTTGTCTCCGTAATGCGTGCCGGTTGTATTGCTGTACATATGTTATGTTGTGAGGTCAATGCAAAAGGAAAACAAAACATAAATAATAATTGTTTAGTAGAATGAACTTGGTAAAAGACATATTCTTGTCTGAAGTGTTCTCTTTTTACTTGCAAAATGAGGAGATTCAATGAGGAATACACAACTTTCTGGAGTTCAGTTGGAGAGAGGTGTGATAGTACTCCTTTTTACATATACAGTCTACAGTGTCTTTCGGTGCATTGTGCATTTTCCAAGGCTGTATGTATGAGAGTGTGAATGGGAATTGTTAGCACGCGAAGAACTCAAATAACTTTTTGGAAGAAATACAAAACGATTACGATCTGAAATGTTTGGATATGACGCATTTGGTTTAACCTGAATTTAGAATCTAACTAGGTAACCTAGACCTACCCAAAAGAAAATCGATAAAAAGCAAAGAAAAAACAAAACCAGATCAGTGTCAATCACACACCGAGTTCAAGTCCAAATTCAAGTCCAGAATATGAGCTTTAGAGTTTTCGACGTCATCTATCCGATCATTTCCTAACATCCATATTAGCTCTAACGTGACATCATATGTGTTCATCTACACTAGGTTATTGACATATGTAAACGAGGTCAACCTTCCTGAAACCTATGAGATTGTTATTGTAATTATCAGAGACAACATGGATTATATCAATATTTATATAACAAAGGTGTTGACTTACGTGTACAGCGTGCAGTGAACAGCAAGGTGTGTAGAAAAAATAACGAATGGTAGTAGCTAATTGGTAATTAATTATTGTCGAGAGGTTTGGATAGTTTCCAGAGGTCATGCGACTATAACATAGGTCGTCTTTATTTTACCTATGTACAAGGAATATGACAAGTACTGAGCATACACTCAGTGAATTGGCAAGATGCATAACATGATAAGGTTAAACGTGATGCATGTTACCTTATGAATAATTAAAAACGTCTATGCATTAACTGATAACTGATATGATATAAATCAAGAACAAACTGATGCAGATGCAGATAAGATTATACCGGTGCTGTGGCCGAGTGGATAAAGGCGGGGGCATTTGAAACAATGATGCTTAGTAATCGGAAGGTTACGGGTTCGAAACCCGGCCGGGTCATAGTAAGGTGGGTTTTTCATCCAAGAGCAATCTACGGTTTTCCTATCTGAAATGACTATCTAAATGGAAAAGAATAAATACTGAGTTAAAATATGGAATTGGAAGCCACCCGACGTGCAAGTTGCAATCTATAAGTCCCTGCGGTTTCCCCCACATTTGTGGTCGCTTAAGTTCAAGTCCTTGCTATGGTTGTCCTTTACATTAATGTCATGAGCTTACCTGCTACATAAAAACGAAAAAAGTACTGAGAGGCGGACGAACACACTCTTAATCGTACCAGTAAACCATTTTTTAGATAACACCTCATAAGTGATTTTGTTTTATTCTAACAGCTGACCCACCACATGAGACAGATGAAATCGTGAGTACATCTTCATAAATATACCAATCGAATGTAACTTTACGGAATACTTTCTTCCCGTTATTTTAGGATGATAGAAAGTTTTACTGACAATCAACAAATGATGAATATTATTGAGGTAACTCAGAAAACTGGAACACATGTAAAATAAAGCATTAATGCAAACACTTTATTACTTATAGCATACCATGTCAACGTTTGGTAAAACGACCACTGATGGTGAGAAGGCGTCCTCTTCAGGTATATATAAATATTTTTCTTATTCGAATTACTGACAGCAATATTAGTCGAACGACAGCATACAGCAACATATAGTGGATCTACCTAGTTTTTAGAACAATAAAATAGGTACGTCTGGAATGAAATGTTGTAATGCTTAACTAATATTGATCCCTACAAAACAAATCCAGAAATATTCATTGCATCAAAGTTGTGGTAGAGAATACTGGCACACTAATAAGAAAATGTATTTTGAAAATCCATGTTAACAACGACGAAATAACACTGGGTTCAAAAAATGTAACCATTGTACATGCTAAAGTTTAACACTGTGCTGTTGTAGTAAGCATATCCTATGAATCATGATAACCCCCAAAAAATATTGTATATAACTAAACGTCGTTTGTAACTGTTTTTTTCATTTCAATTGTTTATAACGAGGCATTTATGAATCTTTAATTATCAAGCAGAAGTATGATGTAATTGCTGTCAGACTTAGTAATCATTATATATAAAATTGAAAGTATTTCCATGGTTGAATTTTAATTTTAGATTTTGCAACAACAGGCATCCTGGATCAAGAAACGAAAGACGGGTTTGAGGAAACCAGTTCCACAACAAACGGAGAACAGTCTCCATTTGAAGCGAATAATGAAGCTGGCTTCCAAGATGTTAGACCAAATGCTGTTGCAGATGAAATAAAAGACATCGAGCAGCCACACGATGTACTTACATTAGGGTCAGATATTCTTATTCTGATGGTTAACGCGATCAAGTCTTATACTTGGGAAGGCAAATTAGTCAAAAAGTACCAGAAAGAGGGCTTCAAACCCTTTGCAGGAGCTGCGTATGAAGGGAAGCTTTATGTTACTGATAAAGAGAGCAAATGTATTGTAACATTTGACAACAATTTAAACCGATTGGACGAATTTGGCAACGATCATCTTGCAGAGCCGGGTGGCATAACTGTTTGTGCAGGAAAGGGCTTCTTGTTAGTTCTTAATGGTAGAAGTGTGGAAAATGCTGGAATATCAGTATTTAAACTGGACGGGACATATGTAAAGGATTTTGGTTCCAGGGAATTATCCGATCCATGGTACATTAAATGCAATTATCGAAACGAGCTGCTCGTTTCGGATAATGGTAACAAGGAAATGAAAACATTTGACATCGAGACTGAGAAATTGGTTGATAGCTTTAGTACTAACCTTGATGGAACACCTATGCAGTGTAGGGGTTTATCTGTTGACCAAGAAAACAACATATATGTGGCTCTTCGGGCACCAGGATATCGCTCTCAAATGGAATGTATTATAAAGTATAATGCACAAGGTTTTCAATTACAGAAATATCTAGAAAGTCCTCCTCCGAACCAGACTTTCAAACACTTTTGTAAATCAATGCCATCTGGACATCACATTGATAGCATTGCTGAAGATGTTTTGTCGGTTGGTCGAAAAATTGAAGGATTAAACTTTGCCAGAGGACTGCATTTCATAGAACGCTGGGATGAGCAGTATCTGATGATTGTGGACGCAGGAAACAAACGCGTTTCGATTCTTGAAATCACATCTCGTAACAAGATGGACTTTTAAAAAAAGATGAACTTAAAAAATGCTTAACCCAGCTTTAAACCTTCACATTGGTATTCTATCTATCTATATATATATTTGTTGTAAAAGTAGAAAAATCAGGAACAGTAAAAAAATAGGATTCGAACACGGGCCTTCC